>JALAJA010001948.1:0-12626 GCA_023376005.1 Doryteuthis pealeii | reverse complement strand
GGGGGAAAAAATAAAACCTTCCCCGAAGTAACCTAACCCTAACCCTAATCTGACCCTAAAACCAAAAAGAAAAGAAATGGGGTATAAATGCAGAATAGTGCGCAAAAGATAATATCATTAGAATTGCATTTTACGTATAAATAACATTAGATTACGGAAACTCCCGAAGTAACCTAACCCTAACCCTAATCTGAACCCTAAAACCAAAAAGAAAAGAAATGGGGTATAAATGCAGAATAGTGCGCAAAAGATAATATCATTAGAATTGCATTTTACGTATAAATAACATTAGATTACGGAAACTCCCGAGTCCTAACCCTAACCCTAATCTGAACCCTAAAACCAAAAGAAAAGAAATGGGGTATAAATGCAGAATAGTGCGCAAAGATAATATCATTAGAATTGCATTTTACGTATAAATAACATTAGATTACGGAAACTCCCGAAGTAACCTAACCCTAACCCTAATCTGAACCCTAAAACCAAAAAGAAAAGAAATGGGGGTATAAATGCAGAATAGTGCGCAAAGATAATATCATTAGAATTGCATTTTACGTATAAATAACATTAGATTACGGAAACTCCCGAAGTAACCTAACCCTAACCCTAATCTGAACCCTAAAACCAAAAAGAAAAGAAATGGGGGTATAAATGCAGAATAGTGCGCAAAAGAAAATATCATTAGAATTGCATTTTACGTATAAATAACATTAGATTACGGAAACTCCCGAGTAACCTAACCCTAACCCTAATCTGAACCCTAAAACCAAAAAGAAAAGAAATGGGGGTATAAATGCAGAATAGTGCGCAAAGATAATATCATTAGAATTGCATTTTACGTATAAATAACATTAGATTACGGAAACTCCCGAAGTAACCTAACCCTAACCCTAATCTGAACCCTAAAACCAAAAAGAAAAGAAATGGGGGTATAAATGCAGAATAGTGCGCAAAGAAAATATCATTAGAATTGCATTTTACGTATAAATAACATTAGATTACGGAAACTCCCGAAGTAACCTAACCCTAACCCTAATCTGAACCCTAAAACCAAAAAGAAAAGAAATGGGGGTATAAATGCAGAATAGTGCGCAAAAGATAATATCATTAGAATTGCATTTTACGTATAAATAACATTAGATTGGAAACTCCCGAAGTAACCTAACCCTAACCCTAATCTGGACCCTAAAACCAAAAAGAAAAGAAATGGGGTATAAATGCAGAATAGTGCGCAAAAGATAATATCATTAGAATTGCATTTTACGTATAAATAACATTAGATTACGGAAACTCCCGAACCTAACCCTAACCCTAATCTGGACCCTAAAACCAAAAAGAAAAGAAATGGGGGTATAAATGCAGAATAGTGCGCAAAGATAATATCATTAGAATTGCATTTTACGTATAAATAACATTAGATTACGGAAACTCCCGAAGTAACCTAACCCTAACCCTAATCTGACCCTAAAACCAAAAAGAAAAGAAATGGGGGTATAAATGCAGAATAGTGCGCAAAAGATAATATCATTAGAATTGCATTTTACGTATAAATAACATTAGATTACGGAAACTCCCGAGTAACCTAACCCTAACCCTAATCTGACCCTAAAACCAAAAAGAAAAGAAATGGGGGTATAAATGCAGAATAGTGCGCAAAAGATAATATCATTAGAATTGCATTTTACGTATAAATAACATTAGATTACGGAAACTCCCGAAGTAACCTAACCCTAACCCTAATCTGAACCCTAAAACCAAAAAGAAAAGAAATGGGGGTATAAATGCAGAATAGTGCGCAAAAGATAATATCATTAGAATTGCATTTTACGTATAAATAACATTAGATTACGGAAACTCCCGAAGTAACCTAACCCTAACCCTAATCTGAACCCTAAAACCAAAAAGAAAAGAAATGGGGTATAAATGCAGAATAGTGCGCAAAAGATAATATCATTAGAATTGCATTTTACGTATAAATAACATTAGATTACGGAAACTCCCGAAGTAACCTAACCCTAACCCTAATCTGACCCTAAAACCAAAAAGAAAAGAAATGGGGGTATAAATGCAGAATAGTGCGCAAAAGATAATATCATTAGAATTGCATTTTACGTATAAATAACATTAGATTACGGAAACTCCCGAAGTAACCTAACCCTAACCCTAATCTGACCCTAAAACCAAAAAGAAAAGAAATGGGGTATAAATGCAGAATAGTGCGCAAAAGATAATATCATTAGAATTGCATTTTACGTATAAATAACATTAGATTACGGAAACTCCCGAAGTAACCTAACCCTAACCCTAATCTGACCCTAAAACCAAAAGAAAAGAAATGGGGTATAAATGCAGAATAGTGCGCAAAAGATAATATCATTAGAATTGCATTTTACGTATAAATAACATTAGATTACGGAAACTCCCGAAGTAACCTAACCCTAACCCTAATCTGGACCCTAAAACCAAAAAGAAAAGAAATGGGGGTATAAATGCAGAATAGTGCGCAAAAGATAATATCATTAGAATTGCATTTTACGTATAAATAACATTAGATTACGGAAACTCCCGAAGTAACCTAACCCTAACCCTAATCTGACCCTAAAACCAAAAAGAAAAGAAATGGGGTATAAATGCAGAATAGTGCAAAAGATAATATCATTAGAATTGCATTTTACGTATAAATAACATTAGATTACGGAAACTCCCGAAGTAACCTAACCCTAACCCTAATCTGGACCCTAAAACCAAAAAGAAAAGAAATGGGGGTATAAATGCAGAATAGTGCGCAAAAGATAATATCATTAGAATTGCATTTTACGTATAAATAACATTAGATTACGGAAACTCCCGAAGTCCCTAACCCTAATCTGACCCTAAAACCAAAAAGAAAAGAAATGGGGTATAAATGCAGAATAGTGCGCAAAAGATAATATCATTAGAATTGCATTTTACGTATAAATAACATTAGATTACGGAAACTCCCGAAGTAACCTAACCCTAACCCTAATCTGAACCCTAAAACCAAAAAGAAAAGAAATGGGGGTATAAATGCAGAATAGTGCGCAAAAGATAATATCATTAGAATTGCATTTTACGTATAAATAACATTAGATTACGGAAACTCCCGAAGTAACCTAACCCTAACCCTAATCTGACCCTAAAACCAAAAAGAAAAGAAATGGGGGTATAAATGCAGAATAGTGCGCAAAAGATAATATCATTAGAATTGCATTTTACGTATAAATAACATTAGATTACGGAAACTCCCGAAGTAACCTAACCCTAACCCTAATCTGGACCCTAAAACCAAAAGAAAAGAAATGGGGGTATAAATGCAGAATAGTGCGCAAAAGATAATATCATTAGAATTGCATTTTACGTATAAATAACATTAGATTACGGAAACTCCCGAAGTAACCTAACCCTAACCCTAATCTGAACCCTAAAACCAAAAAGAAAAGAAATGGGGTATAAATGCAGAATAGTGCGCAAAGATAATATCATTAGAATTGCATTTTACGTATAAATAACATTAGATTACGGAAACTCCCGAAGTAACCTAACCCTAACCCTAATCTGAACCCTAAAACCAAAAAGAAAAGAAATGGGGTATAAATGCAGAATAGTGCGCAAAAGATAATATCATTAGAATTGCATTTTACGTATAAATAACATTAGATTACGGAAACTCCCGAAGTAACCTAACCCTAACCCTAATCTGAACCCTAAAACCAAAAAGAAAAGAAATGGGGTATAAATGCAGAATAGTGCGCAAAAGATAATATCATTAGAATTGCATTTTACGTATAAATAACATTAGATTACGGAAACTCCCGAAGTAACCTAACCCTAACCCTAATCTGAACCCTAAAACCAAAAAGAAAAGAAAGGGGTATAAATGCAGAATAGTGCGCAAAAGATAATATCATTAGAATTGCATTTTACGTATAAATAACATTAGATTACGGAAACTCCCGAAGTAACCTAACCCTAACCCTAATCTGAACCCTAAAACCAAAAAGAAAAGAAATGGGGGTATAAATGCAGAATAGTGCGCAAAAGATAATATCATTAGAATTGCATTTTACGTATAAATAACATTAGATTACGGAAACTCCCGAAGTAACCTAACCCTAACCCTAATCTGACCCTAAAACCAAAAAGAAAAGAAATGGGGTATAAATGCAGAATAGTGCGCAAAAGATAATATCATTAGAATTGCATTTTACGTATAAATAACATTAGATTACGGAAACTCCCGAAGTAACCTAACCCTAACCCTAATCTGGACCCTAAAACCAAAAAGAAAAGAAATGGGGTATAAATGCAGAATAGTGCGCAAAAGATAATATCATTAGAATTGCATTTTACGTATAAATAACATTAGATTACGGAAACTCCCGAAGTAACCTAACCCTAACCCTAATCTGAACCCTAAAACCAAAAAGAAAAGAAATGGGGGTATAAATGCAGAATAGTGCGCAAAAGATAATATCATTAGAATTGCATTTTACGTATAAATAACATTAGATTACGGAAACTCCCGAAGTAACCTAACCCTAACCCTAATCTGACCCTAAAACCAAAAAGAAAAGAAATGGGGTATAAATGCAGAATAGTGCGCAAAAGATAATATCATTAGAATTGCATTTTACGTATAAATAACATTAGATTACGGAAACTCCCGAAGTAACCTAACCCTAACCCTAATCTGACCCTAAAACCAAAAAGAAAAGAAATGGGGTATAAATGCAGAATAGTGCGCAAAAGATAATATCATTAGAATTGCATTTTACGTATAAATAACATTAGATTACGGAAACTCCCGAAGTAACCTAACCCTAACCCTAATCTGAACCCTAAAACCAAAAAGAAAAGAAATGGGGGTATAAATGCAGAATAGTGCGCAAAAGATAATATCATTAGAATTGCATTTTACGTATAAATAACATTAGATTACGGAAACTCCCGAAGTAACCTAACCCTAACCCTAATCTGAACCCTAAAACCAAAAAGAAAAGAAATGGGGTATAAATGCAGAATAGTGCGCAAAAGATAATATCATTAGAATTGCATTTTACGTATAAATAACATTAGATTACGGAAACTCCCGAAGTAACCTAACCCTAACCCTAATCTGAACCCTAAAACCAAAAAGAAAAGAAATGGGGGTATAAATGCAGAATAGTGCGCAAAAGATAATATCATTAGAATTGCATTTTACGTATAAATAACATTAGATTACGGAAACTCCCGAAGTAACCTAACCCTAACCCTAATCTGGACCCTAAAACCAAAAAGAAAAGAAATGGGGTATAAATGCAGAATAGTGCGCAAAAGATAATATCATTAGAATTGCATTTTACGTATAAATAACATTAGATTACGGAAACTCCCGAAGTAACCTAACCCTAACCCTAATCTGAACCCTAAAACCAAAAAGAAAAGAAATGGGGGTATAAATGCAGAATAGTGCGCAAAAGATAATATCATTAGAATTGCATTTTACGTATAAATAACATTAGATTACGGAAACTCCCGAAGTAACCTAACCCTAACCCTAATCTGAACCCTAAAACCAAAAAGAAAAGAAATGGGGTATAAATGCAGAATAGTGCGCAAAAGATAATATCATTAGAATTGCATTTTACGTATAAATAACATTAGATTACGGAAACTCCCGAAGTAACCTAACCCTAACCCTAATCTGAACCCTAAAACCAAAAAGAAAAGAAATGGGGTATAAATGCAGAATAGTGCGCAAAAGATAATATCATTAGAATTGCATTTTACGTATAAATAACATTAGATTACGGAAACTCCCGAAGTAACCTAACCCTAACCCTAATCTGGACCCTAAAACCAAAAAGAAAAGAAATGGGGGTATAAATGCAGAATAGTGCGCAAAAGATAATATCATTAGAATTGCATTTTACGTATAAATAACATTAGATTACGGAAACTCCCGAAGTAACCTAACCCTAACCCTAATCTGAACCCTAAAACCAAAAAGAAAAGAAATGGGGGTATAAATGCAGAATAGTGCGCAAAAGATAATATCATTAGAATTGCATTTTACGTATAAATAACATTAGATTACGGAAACTCCCGAAGTAACCTAACCCTAACCCTAATCTGAACCCTAAAACCAAAAAGAAAAGAAATGGGGTATAAATGCAGAATAGTGCGCAAAAGATAATATCATTAGAATTGCATTTTACGTATAAATAACATTAGATTACGGAAACTCCCGAAGTAACCTAACCCTAACCCTAATCTGGACCCTAAAACCAAAAAGAAAAGAAATGGGGGTATAAATGCAGAATAGTGCGCAAAAGATAATATCATTAGAATTGCATTTTACGTATAAATAACATTAGATTACGGAAACTCCCGAAGTAACCTAACCCTAACCCTAATCTGAACCCTAAAACCAAAAAGAAAAGAAATGGGGGTATAAATGCAGAATAGTGCGCAAAAGATAATATCATTAGAATTGCATTTTACGTATAAATAACATTAGATTACGGAAACTCCCGAAGTAACCTAACCCTAACCCTAATCTGAACCCTAAAACCAAAAAGAAAAGAAATGGGGGTATAAATGCAGAATAGTGCGCAAAAGATAATATCATTAGAATTGCATTTTACGTATAAATAACATTAGATTACGGAAACTCCCGAAGTAACCTAACCCTAACCCTAATCTGACCCTAAAACCAAAAAGAAAAGAAATGGGGGTATAAATGCAGAATAGTGCGCAAAAGATAATATCATTAGAATTGCATTTTACGTATAAATAACATTAGATTACGGAAACTCCCGAAGTAACCTAACCCTAACCCTAATCTGGACCCTAAAACCAAAAAGAAAAGAAATGGGGGTATAAATGCAGAATAGTGCGCAAAAGATAATATCATTAGAATTGCATTTTACGTATAAATAACATTAGATTACGGAAACTCCCGAAGTAACCTAACCCTAACCCTAATCTGAACCCTAAAACCAAAAAGAAAAGAAATGGGGTATAAATGCAGAATAGTGCGCAAAAGATAATATCATTAGAATTGCATTTTACGTATAAATAACATTAGATTACGGAAACTCCCGAAGTAACCTAACCCTAACCCTAATCTGGACCCTAAAACCAAAAAGAAAAGAAATGGGGGTATAAATGCAGAATAGTGCGCAAAAGATAATATCATTAGAATTGCATTTTACGTATAAATAACATTAGATTACGGAAACTCCCGAAGTAACCTAACCCTAACCCTAATCTGAACCCTAAAACCAAAAAGAAAAGAAATGGGGTATAAATGCAGAATAGTGCGCAAAAGATAATATCATTAGAATTGCATTTTACGTATAAATAACATTAGATTACGGAAACTCCCGAAGTAACCTAACCCTAACCCTAATCTGAACCCTAAAACCAAAAAGAAAAGAAATGGGGTATAAATGCAGAATAGTGCGCAAAAGATAATATCATTAGAATTGCATTTTACGTATAAATAACATTAGATTACGGAAACTCCCGAAGTAACCTAACCCTAACCCTAATCTGGACCCTAAAACCAAAAAGAAAAGAAATGGGGTATAAATGCAGAATAGTGCGCAAAAGATAATATCATTAGAATTGCATTTTACGTATAAATAACATTAGATTACGGAAACTCCCGAAGTAACCTAACCCTAACCCTAATCTGAACCCTAAAACCAAAAAGAAAAGAAATGGGGGTATAAATGCAGAATAGTGCGCAAAAGATAATATCATTAGAATTGCATTTTACGTATAAATAACATTAGATTACGGAAACTCCCGAAGTAACCTAACCCTAACCCTAATCTGACCCTAAAACCAAAAAGAAAAGAAATGGGGGTATAAATGCAGAATAGTGCGCAAAAGATAATATCATTAGAATTGCATTTTACGTATAAATAACATTAGATTACGGAAACTCCCGAAGTAACCTAACCCTAACCCTAATCTGAACCCTAAAACCAAAAAGAAAAGAAATGGGGGTATAAATGCAGAATAGTGCGCAAAAGATAATATCATTAGAATTGCATTTTACGTATAAATAACATTAGATTACGGAAACTCCCGAAGTAACCTAACCCTAACCCTAATCTGGACCCTAAAACCAAAAGAAAAGAAATGGGGTATAAATGCAGAATAGTGCGCAAAAGATAATATCATTAGAATTGCATTTTACGTATAAATAACATTAGATTACGGAAACTCCCGAAGTAACCTAACCCTAACCCTAATCTGACCCTAAAACCAAAAAGAAAAGAAATGGGGGTATAAATGCAGAATAGTGCGCAAAAGATAATATCATTAGAATTGCATTTTACGTATAAATAACATTAGATTACGGAAACTCCCGAAGTAACCTAACCCTAACCCTAATCTGGACCCTAAAACCAAAAAGAAAAGAAATGGGGTATAAATGCAGAATAGTGCGCAAAAGATAATATCATTAGAATTGCATTTTACGTATAAATAACATTAGATTACGGAAACTCCCGAAGTAACCTAACCCTAACCCTAATCTGAACCCTAAAACCAAAAAGAAAAGAAATGGGGTATAAATGCAGAATAGTGCGCAAAAGATAATATCATTAGAATTGCATTTTACGTATAAATAACATTAGATTACGGAAACTCCCGAAGTAACCTAACCCTAACCCTAATCTGACCCTAAAACCAAAAAGAAAAGAAATGGGGTATAAATGCAGAATAGTGCGCAAAAGATAATATCATTAGAATTGCATTTTACGTATAAATAACATTAGATTACGGAAACTCCCGAAGTAACCTAACCCTAACCCTAATCTGAACCCTAAAACCAAAAAGAAAAGAAATGGGGTATAAATGCAGAATAGTGCGCAAAAGATAATATCATTAGAATTGCATTTTACGTATAAATAACATTAGATTACGGAAACTCCCGAAGTAACCTAACCCTAACCCTAATCTGACCCTAAAACCAAAAAGAAAAGAAATGGGGTATAAATGCAGAATAGTGCGCAAAAGATAATATCATTAGAATTGCATTTTACGTATAAATAACATTAGATTACGGAAACTCCCGAAGTAACCTAACCCTAACCCTAATCTGAACCCTAAAACCAAAAGAAAAGAAATGGGGTATAAATGCAGAATAGTGCGCAAAAGATAATATCATTAGAATTGCATTTTACGTATAAATAACATTAGATTACGGAAACTCCCGAAGTAACCTAACCCTAACCCTAATCTGACCCTAAAACCAAAAAGAAAAGAAATGGGGTATAAATGCAGAATAGTGCGCAAAAGATAATATCATTAGAATTGCATTTTACGTATAAATAACATTAGATTACGGAAACTCCCGAAGTAACCTAACCCTAACCCTAATCTGAACCCTAAAACCAAAAAGAAAAGAAATGGGGGTATAAATGCAGAATAGTGCGCAAAAGATAATATCATTAGAATTGCATTTTACGTATAAATAACATTAGATTACGGAAACTCCCGAAGTAACCTAACCCTAACCCTAATCTGAACCCTAAAACCAAAAAGAAAAGAAATGGGGGTATAAATGCAGAATAGTGCGCAAAAGATAATATCATTAGAATTGCATTTTACGTATAAATAACATTAGATTACGGAAACTCCCGAAGTAACCTAACCCTAACCCTAATCTGACCCTAAAACCAAAAAGAAAAGAAATGGGGTATAAATGCAGAATAGTGCGCAAAAGATAATATCATTAGAATTGCATTTTACGTATAAATAACATTAGATTACGGAAACTCCCGAAGTAACCTAACCCTAACCCTAATCTGACCCTAAAACCAAAAAGAAAAGAAATGGGGTATAAATGCAGAATAGTGCGCAAAAGATAATATCATTAGAATTGCATTTTACGTATAAATAACATTAGATTACGGAAACTCCCGAAGTAACCTAACCCTAACCCTAATCTGACCCTAAAACCAAAAAGAAAAGAAATGGGGGTATAAATGCAGAATAGTGCGCAAAAGATAATATCATTAGAATTGCATTTTACGTATAAATAACATTAGATTACGGAAACTCCCGAAGTAACCTAACCCTAACCCTAATCTGGACCCTAAAACCAAAAAGAAAAGAAATGGGGTATAAATGCAGAATAGTGCGCAAAAGATAATATCATTAGAATTGCATTTTACGTATAAATAACATTAGATTACGGAAACTCCCGAAGTAACCTAACCCTAACCCTAATCTGAACCCTAAAACAAAAAGAAAAGAAATGGGGTATAAATGCAGAATAGTGCGCAAAAGATAATATCATTAGAATTGCATTTTACGTATAAATAACATTAGATTACGGAAACTCCCGAAGTAACCTAACCCTAACCCTAATCTGACCCTAAAACCAAAAAGAAAAGAAATGGGGTATAAATGCAGAATAGTGCGCAAAAGATAATATCATTAGAATTGCATTTTACGTATAAATAACATTAGATTACGGAAACTCCCGAAGTAACCTAACCCTAACCCTAATCTGACCCTAAAACCAAAAAGAAAAGAAATGGGGTATAAATGCAGAATAGTGCGCAAAAGATAATATCATTAGAATTGCATTTTACGTATAAATAACATTAGATTACGGAAACTCCCGAAGTAACCTAACCCTAACCCTAATCTGGACCCTAAAACCAAAAAGAAAAGAAATGGGGTATAAATGCAGAATAGTGCGCAAAAGATAATATCATTAGAATTGCATTTTACGTATAAATAACATTAGATTACGGAAACTCCCGAAGTAACCTAACCCTAACCCTAATCTGAACCCTAAAACCAAAAAGAAAAGAAATGGGGGTATAAATGCAGAATAGTGCGCAAAAGATAATATCATTAGAATTGCATTTTACGTATAAATAACATTAGATTACGGAAACTCCCGAAGTAACCTAACCCTAACCCTAATCTGGACCCTAAAACCAAAAAGAAAAGAAATGGGGGTATAAATGCAGAATAGTGCGCAAAAGATAATATCATTAGAATTGCATTTTACGTATAAATAACATTAGATTACGGAAACTCCCGAAGTAACCTAACCCTAACCCTAATCTGAACCCTAAAACCAAAAAGAAAAGAAATGGGGTATAAATGCAGAATAGTGCGCAAAAGATAATATCATTAGAATTGCATTTTACGTATAAATAACATTAGATTACGGAAACTCCCGAAGTAACCTAACCCTAACCCTAATCTGACCCTAAAACCAAAAAGAAAAGAAATGGGGTATAAATGCAGAATAGTGCGCAAAAGATAATATCATTAGAATTGCATTTTACGTATAAATAACATTAGATTACGGAAACTCCCGAAGTAACCTAACCCTAACCCTAATCTGACCCTAAAACCAAAAAGAAAAGAAATGGGGGTATAAATGCAGAATAGTGCGCAAAAGATAATATCATTAGAATTGCATTTTACGTATAAATAACATTAGATTACGGAAACTCCCGAAGTAACCTAACCCTAACCCTAATCTGACCCTAAAACCAAAAAGAAAAGAAATGGGGGTATAAATGCAGAATAGTGCGCAAAAGATAATATCATTAGAATTGCATTTTACGTATAAATAACATTAGATTACGGAAACTCCCGAAGTAACCTAACCCTAACCCTAATCTGAACCCTAAAACCAAAAAGAAAAGAAATGGGGGTATAAATGCAGAATAGTGCGCAAAAGATAATATCATTAGAATTGCATTTTACGTATAAATAACATTAGATTACGGAAACTCCCGAAGTAACCTAACCCTAACCCTAATCTGGACCCTAAAACCAAAAGAAAAAAAAGGGGTATAAATGCAGAATAGTGCGCAAAAGATAATATCATTAGAATTGCATTTTACGTATAAATAACATTAGATTACGGAAACTCCCGAAGTAACCTAACCCTAACCCTAATCTGAACCCTAAAACCAAAAAGAAAAGAAATGGGGGTATAAATGCAGAATAGTGCGCAAAAGATAATATCATTAGAATTGCATTTTACGTATAAATAACATTAGATTACGGAAACTCCCGAAGTAACCTAACCCTAACCCTAATCTGACCCTAAAACCAAAAAGAAAAGAAATGGGGTATAAATGCAGAATAGTGCGCAAAAGATAATATCATTAGAATTGCATTTTACGTATAAATAACATTAGATTACGGAAACTCCCGAAGTAACCTAACCCTAACCCTAATCTGAACCCTAAAACCAAAAAGAAAAGAAATGGGGTATAAATGCAGAATAGTGCGCAAAAGATAATATCATTAGAATTGCATTTTACGTATAAATAACATTAGATTACGGAAACTCCCGAAGTAACCTAACCCTAACCCTAATCTGGACCCTAAAACCAAAAGAAAAGAAATGGGGGTATAAATGCAGAATAGTGCGCAAAAGATAATATCATTAGAATTGCATTTTACGTATAAATAACATTAGATTACGGAAACTCCCGAAGTAACCTAACCCTAACCCTAATCTGAACCCTAAAACCAAAAAGAAAAGAAATGGGGTATAAATGCAGAATAGTGCGCAAAAGATAATATCATTAGAATTGCATTTACGTATAAAAACATTAGAT
>JALAJA010001947.1:0-11385 GCA_023376005.1 Doryteuthis pealeii | reverse complement strand
GTTAAGCGATTTGGATCTAATGTAAGGTATTATTTTAAACCGAAAACAAAAACAAAATAAACGGAAAAGATCTTATTCAATAAAACAAAACAATAAACCAAAATTTAATTTAATGGGACCGTAAATAACGGAAAAAGTTATGTGAAGGGGATTTTATGGTTTCTGATAATAAGAGTCGCTAGATAAGGGGATATATTTAAAGAAACCTTGTCTTTGGGGTATGGTTTTATGGGTAAGAATAACACAAGATTCCATAATTCTACGCAGTGTTGTTTATATCATGTATATATATAATATATATATATAATATATATATAATATATTATGTATATGAATTAAAATGACTCATCACTATAGGTGATTTTACTGATGGTGTGTGGAAAATGTTCATAACTAAAAACACTTTTTTCAATTGTTTAATCATTATCCAGTTCTTATTTATTTATTTAATATTTTATTCTATTTGCTTCTTATTTTATTGAAACCTTTTTGTTTTTTCCTGCAGGCTCCAGGTTCTATCAAACTGAACGTTTGACACCAATTTCTGTGTCTTTTAAGAACCCGTTACGGTTCAACTTACAAGGGCTATCTTTATGTAGGGGGCTCTGGATTGACAGCGAATATGGTCCTACCCACAGGTGAGAAACCCTTCATTCCCCGCATCAATTCCATTGCAAATTGTTTTAAAGCTCTTTTTAAGAACTGTTGGACTAATGTTATAAAATGGTTAAATATCTCAATTGATTATTTTTAATTTAGGTATTTAAATTCGTAAAAAAATGTTAGAAAAATTTTTTTGGAATGAAAACAATCCGAGTGCCAACGTTTTGTTTACAAATAAAATATACAAAGAAATGCAAGCATCCGAGAATAAAATAGTCGTTCCCACCATACAAATGTCAGTAATCAACTGATGAAAGAAATCAGCTGATATTTGTGGGTCGAAAAAGGAATTTCTCTCAAAGTTAATTTAAATTATAGCCGGTTTCATTCAAATCTTTATCAACGGATAAGATAAAAAATCTATCAAAATAAAACTGAAGATAGCATTAAAAAAATGTGTATTGGTTAAGGAAACTAAACACAACTTATTTTTGCCTGATTTTGAATTGCATCTTTTTTCTTAAATTAATCTCGCGTGATATGAAAAATATTTTTATTAAATTAAAAACTAAAAATTACTTGCATCTAAAGTTGAAAAAACTTTCTAGTCCGCCCTGTTGGCATGGGCGTTAGAATACACCAACAGCACCTCTGCAGAGGGGTAAAACTTCTCCAGTGGGGCTACCTGTTGGCCGTGGGTGGCGACCCGTGATGCTTACGAGAACTTTAATCCCCTATTATATCATTAAAAATCTAATTGTTTGCATAATTCCCAGTGGATCACATTATTATTATTATTATTATTATTATTATTATTATTATTATTATTATTTTGTTTCTTATATAGGAATGTTGGAGTCGGAGAAATCTATACGGCGACCGTTTCCATCAAGCCGTGGTCAAAAGGCAATCGTAATCTTATTTGCGTTTTCTCCTGTACAGAGATTCGAGGAATCGTCGGTCAACATCAGATCAAAGTGATAAAGATGTAGTAGAGCAAAAAAGAAAAAGAAAAGGTGACAATAATGAAATAAATAAAACCAATAAATAAGGGGAAATACTTTATAATTAGTATTTGATATTTATCTTACTTGAGAAATTAGAATAACTGGGGTGAGTGCGAACTCAGTCATCATCATATTACTATTATGATAATTATTATTACGAGCGGGGCGTGTGGATATAACACTGTATGATAATTTAACTATTACAACGCTTGATCTGTATATATATATATATATATATATATATATATATATATATATATATATATATATATATATATATATATACTTTTGCTATTGCAAATATTTCGATATGTAAAAAGTATAATAATCTTGATTTAACTTCTTTTCTCCTCTTCCTCTTCCTCTCCCCTCTATCTCTTTCTCTTTCTCTCTATTTCTCTCTCTCTCTCTCTCCCTCACTATCACGCTTTCTTTCTATTCTTCCTTCTTTTCATCTTTTAATTCAATTCCTTTCAAATATATTGGCATTATTGCTTCCCCTCGCTCTATCGTTCCTCCACTTTCTTTTCTCTTTCGTTCTTTCCTATATTTTTCTGGTGTGTAGCATATCCTTTTTATCTATCAATCAATATATATATATCAATATATATATATATGTGTGTGTGTGTGTGTGTGTGTGTGTGTGTGTGTGTGTGTGTGTATCTATTGAACGGACAAACCAAGTAAAGCAAAATAGATAATGATAAAACAATAAAGCAATAAATAAAAGAACGAAAGAAAAAAATAATCAAATGGTTCAGGAAAAACGTAAACGCAAAGAAGAAAAGGAAAAAGATCAAATGAATTGGTAAAAAAAGAAGGAAGAAGGAAAGAGAGAAAGAAAAAAAGAAGAAAAAAAGAAGAATGGAAGGAGAGGAGGGTGGGAGGGAAGGAAGGAAAAGAAATAAGAAATGAATAAAATAAGAAATAAACGAAGAACGGAATAAAATAAATTTTAATGCAATTCTATTCGTTTTTCTTTTCTGTTTTTGTTTATTTGCTTTTTATAACTGTTTTCCTTTATCCCACTCCAATAGTATTGTGACATGCGACACTCCACTTTGGCCCTTACTTAGTCTAGACAGGTGGTCGGAGAGGCCTCTTCCGTTCAGTCGGCTGGTCACGTCAAGCCCTAGCCCATTTATGACTGTCCTAACCCTATTGCACTTATTGCAAGCCCCAGCCCTTTTTTTTATGAGGTTAAACTCTATCTGATGGTACAGTTCAAATTCTGGAACTCTGAAGAATGTGGAGTACCCCTTAACTGTCATTACCTCAGGTCAACTCTGACCCAGAGAGGTAATACCTTTTAAGGTCCCATCTATGGGTGGAATAGAAAAACATGTTTAAAAAATGTGTTAAAAATTGAGTTTTAAAAAAATGAATACCCATCAAGAATAAATAAAACAAAAACGTCTTCGACATAAAATGACCCAATAAGGGTTGACATGCCATAAAATCCACTAACCAACCAATCAACCAACCACTTGCCAGTATGAATAAAACAAAGTGTCTTCGGCATAAAATAATTCAACAAGAGTTGACATACCGTAAAATCCAACCAACTATCCACTTGGAAGAATGAATAAAACATAATGTGTTCGGCATAAAATTCCCCAACAAGGGTTGGCATGCCGTAAAACCCATGCAAGCAAGCAAGCAAGCAAGCAAGCAAACATTAATATGGCTGCAGGGCCTTTTTCTAGATATATGACAATTCAGCGGAAAATCAAGCCAAAATAGCCGTGAAGTGTTTACATTTAATAGTACGAGCAATTACTTTATTACGCAAGGTGAGAGTGAGGTCAAGCATTGTCACTCACTCTCAAGGCCATCAGCTGTACTGATCGCCATAAGGATTTCTATACTACCTTAAAAAGTAATAGGGATCCAATTAATATGTAACAATAACAGGGGATTTTACTTTGAAATAAAATTCAGTTTTGGACAAAAAAAAGACGCATACATAACAATTCAAAAACTATCGATAGAAAAGCTAGGATCAATGAAAAAGATAAATATATAAAAGCTATCTAGAGTTTCACTATGTTGTCTTATTTGATTAAAAAAAGGAAAGAACTGTTGATACATCAAATAAAATCATTATCCTCAAGTGAGTATGCAAATAAACAAGAAATATAAAAATATATTTTCGAATTATATTGTATATTTATTTGCTGAGATTTATTATGCACAAACCTTAAACCCCTACAAATATTCTAGCAGATTTTAATGGAATCCCCAAATCAAAATAAATACGCTATTTTTCACATCTTTTATTAACGAAACTGAGGATACCGTGCTCGTCTTAAACAGGTAAGTGTTAATGTATTAATATATGAATAGTATCAAAATATACACAAATATAAAAGTGACGTTTATATACGGGTTATGTAAAAAGGATTACAGATATTTTCAAACCTTTTTTTAATCTTTAATGAATTAACTACAATATATATTTTCTTTAATTGATTTAAATTTTATAATTTTGGTACATTTATAATTTTGGTACA
The DNA here is from genome assembly GCA_023376005.1 of Doryteuthis pealeii. Lineage (NCBI taxonomy): Eukaryota > Metazoa > Mollusca > Cephalopoda > Myopsida > Loliginidae > Doryteuthis > Doryteuthis pealeii. The sequence goes on along the minus strand of JALAJA010001947.1, from coordinate 7,262 downwards.
TTATAATAAAAAACGTGAATTTCCAGGCAATTTAGGCTGCTAAGGACGCAAAGGGGGATGCCGACGGGGCTAGGGAGAACTTAAAGGGGAAGTACGCGTTGCAAACGAGAGTACCCGCGATGGGAGACTGCTCACGGATGGGGGGCACGTAAAGGGGAAGTACTCGTTGCAAACGAGTTTTCCGGACAAAGGGGGATGCCGACGGGGCTAGGGAACACTTGAAGTGGAAGTACTCGTTGCAAACAAGAACAGTTTAAGAATACTTTTTAGAATATTTAAAAAATATATAAATAATAATAATAATAATAATAATAATAATAATAATAAGTAATTTTCCAAGTTTAAATGCGATTGAATATTTACTTAAATTCAAACTTCGTAAAAGTGAGAAATAAAGAATAAATAAATAAATAAATCAAAGAAAGAAAGAAAGAAAGAAAGAAAGAAGCAAGCGGTGTGCCAAGCCTCTTAGTACTTTACCCTCCTCTTCGTCTCCGAGGTTACTATGACGACCAGGCGACGTTCACTTGGCTTAGTCGGTCATCCTAAATGAAATGGATTAGACTTGTCGACTCAAACTTTGCCTATTTTCAATGTACTTAGAATTAAATCAAAGAATCTGACTCTAAGTACATTCCTTGTTCTTGTACTTTTAACAAGTTGTTAATAATGAGAAGAATAAATTATTATTATTATTATTACTAGCAAATATATGCACCCTCCGGGTGCAAGTATTTAAGTTTAAATGTAATAAAATATTAGATTAAATCAGAAAGGCTAATGAAACTAATTAAGAATTCAGATAAAAAGATTTGAAACGGAGGGGTATAATCGGAAAATAGAACAACTGAAACTTACTCTTTCATCACTTTCGTTTTTCAATGCTAAATTTTCCTAATTTAACTATTTAGTTAAAATAGGAAGTAAAGAATAAAATTACAATTATTTCTTCTTGTTAATGAATTTCTTTTAGGATTTATTGAAGAGATTTTTACTCATATTCATTAAGATAAAACCAAACAATTAGAAATCAATAATACCAAGCACATTTTTATTAAAATCAGTTTTTTTAATATCAATATGCAAATTAGCTTTACGTTTACACTGAAAACTGGTATTTTGTTGTATATATAAATACAATTGCATGTTATTAGTATTTAGTTAAGGCCAACAGTATTAATAATGTCAAACAGTTTTATCATTAATTGAGGTTTAAATAGAAATAGAATCATGGAGAATGTGACGTAAATAACTAAGGGAATTGTGACTTGAGTAGTAATATAGTTTCGGTTACAGACAGAAAAACACACAATCTCCATTATAATAAGATTTAAAACTCGTAAAAGGTGTTTCTTCTTCTTCTTCTTCTTCTTCTTCTTCTTCTTTAGGTCAACTGCAACAGGTAGCCGGTTTCCATGGTGAGAGAGAGAGAGAGAATGAGAGAGAGAGAGGGGGGAGTCTTTCTTTATTTCTTTCTTTCTTTCTTTCTTTCATATATTTATTTATTTATTTCATATTAAATCATGTCGGATTTAACCGTGAAAATACAGGATTTTCAAAAGTGCTTCTCTCCCTTTATATTCGCACTTTTGAAAATCCTGTATTTTCACGGTTAAATCCGACTTGATTTAATAATTAGGCATCAGCAGCACCGGCACGCGTTTCCTTTGGCTGCATGGAGGACAGGACTGGTCGGAGTGCACCGTGAACATTAACACTTCACTTCCTCGCGGGAGGACACTGACTTAGGCTACTGGGTAGGTCGGTCGGAGAGGCCCATCAACACATGCAGCACCGGCGGCACGCCGTCCCTTGGCTGCAGGAAGTGCACCGTGAACATTAACACTTCACTTCCTCGCGGGAGGACACTGACTTAGGCTACTGGGTAGGTCGGTCGGTCGGAGAGGCCCATCAACACATGCTGCACCGGCGGCACGCCGTCCCTTGGCTGCAGGGAGGACAGGGCTGGTCGGAGAGCACCGTCAACACCAACACTCCGCTCGTGACACTGACTTAGGCTTACGACACTCTGGTCAGTGGGCGTGTATAGCGGGCGCAAGTCAGTTTTGAGTTACAACACGCTTTGCTGCCTGTTAGGTGGTCAATGATGGAAAATGTAAAGAACCCTGGTTGGCACCGGGGTCCGAAGACTGGCGACAGTAGATACGACTCGGCCGGACACACCCTGCCGAATGTGACGAACGGAAGGGTTTGAGACGGAAGGAAGCGGACAGCTCGGCTGCAGGCTCTGTGTGACGGTAGCGTGCCACCGAATGTGAAGAACGGGGATCGGAGCCTTTGACTGCGGATACGGAAGGGCTCGACACGGAACGAAGTATACGGCTCGGCTGCAGGCTTGGTGTGCGACGGTAGCTTGCCTGCTGATAGTAGACGACCCAGCAAGTCTTTGAAGGCGAAAAAAATCAATGTAATGGAAGATTTGCCAAACGCCAGGCACCGTGAATGGGATTGTTCGGCTTACTGCGCCGGCCTGTGCCCTCGTATTGGGGCAAGTCAGATTGGAGTCACAACAAGCTCGCTGAATGTTAGGTCGCCAGCTTCGAACCCCGGTCCCCACCAGGGTGGTGGGAACCGGAGTTCGAAGACTGGCGGCAGCAGCAGATGCGTCTCGGCTGGACACACCCTGCAGTTGACGGCCTTGGCTGCAGGCATGTGTGACGACGACGACGAAAACCACCCAGCGAGACTAGAAACGAAATCGAATTTAAAGAATTTTATGCGGAACATAACAACGGCTTGCCAAAGCCCAGGGACGGGAAGCGTAGCCTGTGAATACAGACACCGCAGCTGCAGTTAAGCCGCCGGTAGTAGCCTGCTGCTGCTGCTGCTGCAGCCTGGAAGTGCACCCAGCAAACACACAATCAAACGAACCCGAAATTTGATTAATTTATATGCGGAATCGATGCGGAATCTAACAGCTTTGATGGCAGAGACGGAAGGGTTTCACACGAAAGGAAGCGGACAGCTGGACTGCAGCAGGCTCCGTGTGACGGTAGCCAGCCTGCAACAATTAGCTCTGAACGAAATTTGATAATTTTTATTCGGAAAAATCACAGCGTGCCAAATGTCCTGCACGGGGATCGTAGCCTTTGACTGGGAAGACGGGAGCCATTGACAAGGAAGCAGATAGCTCGGCTGCAGACGTGATGCTGTGCGACGGTAGCCTGCACTGCAGCTCATAACTCGGCTGCAGGCTCTGTTTGTTGCTAGCCAGTCTGCCTGCTGATAGTGTTCATCGACCCAGCAACACTCTCGACCAAACGAAACTAAATTCGATAATTTTTTATTCGGAATATCACAGCGTGCCGAATGTCCCGCACGGGGGATCGGAGCCTTTGACTGGGAAGACGGGAGCCATTGACAAGGAAGCAGATAGCTCGGCTGCAGACGTGCTGCTGTGCAACGGTGGCCTGCACCTCAGACCAGGCTCTGTTTGTTGCTAGCCAGTCTGCCTGCTGATAGTGTTCATCGACCCAGCAACACTCTCGACCAAACGAAACTAAATTCGATAATTTTTTATTCGGAATATCACAGCGTGCCGAATGTCACGCACGGGGGATCGGAGCCTTTGACTGGGAAGACGGGAGCCATTGACAAGGAAGCAGATAGCTCGGCTGCAGACGTGATGCTGTGCAACGGTGGCCTGCACCTCAGCCCAGGCTCTGTTTGTTGCTAGCCAGTCTGCCTGCTGATAGTGTTCATCGACCCAGCAACACTCACGACCAAACGAAAGTAAATTTGATAATTTTTATTCGGAATATCACAGCGTGCCGATTGTCACGCACGGGGGATCGGAGTCTTTGACTGGGAAGACGGAAGCCATTGACAAGGAAGCAGATAGCTCGGCTGCAGACGTGATGCTGTGCAACGGTGGCCTGCACCTCAGCCCAGGCTCTGTTTGTTGCTAGCCAGTCTGCCTGCTGATAGTGTTCATCGACCCAGCAACACTCACGACCAAACGAAAGTAAAATTGATAATTTTTATTCGGAATATCACAGCGTGCCGATTGTCACGCACGGGGATCGGAGCCTTTGACTGGGAAGACGGAAGCCATTGACAAGGAAGCAGATAGCTCGGCTGCAGACGTGATGCTGTGCAACGGTGGCCTGCACCTCAGCCCAGGCTCTGTTTGTTGCTAGCCAGTCTGCCTGCTGATAGTGTTCATCGACCCAGCAACACTCACGACCAAACGAAAGTAAATTTGATAATTTTTATTCGGAATATCACAGCGTGCCGATTGTCACGCACGGGGGATCGGAGCCTTTGACTGGGAAGACGGAAGCCATTGACAAGGAAGCAGATAGCTCGGCTGCAGACGTGATGCTGTGCAACGGTGGCCTGCACCTCAGCCCAGGCTCTGTTTGTTGCTAGCCAGTCTGCCTGCTGATAGTGTTCATCGACCCAGCAACACTCACGACCAAACGAAAGTAAAATTGATAATTTTTATTCGGAATATCACAGCGTGCCGAATGTCACGAACGGGTGATCGGAGCCTTTGACTGGATACACGGAAGGAAGCAGATAGCTCGGCTGCAGGCTCTGTGTGACGGTCGCAAGCCTGCCTGCTGATAGTCCTCGTTGTCGACCCAACAACACTCTCGATCAAACCGCTATACATGATCGCTCGAACGAGTCCGATCCAAGCACCGAATTGCGAGGGAAAGCAGTTCGTTCGGTGCATGTGAGTGCTTCGCCGAGGAGAAAAGAGCAACGATAAGCGTTCGTCACGCGTCTTTATCGGCACCCGTCGGTTTCGTTGGTTCGAGCGAGCCAGCGAGCAAACGAAGTAACGACGGTCGGGAACCTGTAATAGGCGGTGTCGGGACCTGCGGACGAAAAGCGACGACAAGAGTTCAAAAACTACTGCGACCCGAACGGTGGTGTTGGCAACCCACTGTCCGAATAGCGACGAGTTGGCGGACGGTTAGGGGCATCTCTGCAAGCAGGCCGAGTGCGACCATCCAATGTTTTGCCATAACGAGGAAATACCTCTTAAGCCGTTGAGCCGTGAACACTGAAGGAAACGAAAGCAGAGTTGATAATTTTAATTCGAGATATAACAGCATGCCGAATGTGACGAACGGAAGGGTTTGAGACGGAAGGAAGCGGACAGCTCGGCTGCAGGCTCTGTGTGACGGTAGCGTGCCACCGAATGTGAAGAACGGGGATCGGAGCCTTTGACTGCGGATACGGAAGGGCTCGACACGGAACGAAGTATACGGCTCGGCTGCAGGCTTGGTGTGCGACGGTAGCTTGCCTGCTGATAGTAGACGACCCAGCAAGTCTTTGAAGGCGAAAAAAATCAATGTAATGGAAGATTTGCCAAACGCCAGGCACCGTGAATGGGATTGTTCGGCTTACTGCGCCGGCCTGTGCCCTCGTATTGGGGCAAGTCAGATTGGAGTCACAACAAGCTCGCTGAATGTTAGGTCGCCAGCTTCGAACCCCGGTCCCCACCAGGGTGGTGGGAACCGGAGTTCGAAGACTGGCGGCAGCAGCAGATGCGTCTCGGCTGGACACACCCTGCAGTTGACGGCCTTGGCTGCAGGCATGTGTGACGACGACGACGAAAACCACCCAGCGAGACTAGAAACGAAATCGAATTTAAAGAATTTTATGCGGAACATAACAACGGCTTGCCAAAGCCCAGGGACGGGAAGCGTAGCCTGTGAATACAGACACCGCAGCTGCAGTTAAGCCGCCGGTAGTAGCCTGCTGCTGCTGCTGCTGCAGCCTGGAAGTGCACCCAGCAACACACAATCAAACGAACCCGAAATTTGATTAATTTATATGCGGAATCGATGCGGAATCTAACAGCTTTGATGGCAGAAGACGGAAGGGTTTCACACGAAAGGAAGCGGACAGCTGGACTGCAGCAGGCTCCGTGTGACGGTAGCCAGCCTGCAACAATTAGCTCTGAACGAAATTTGATAATTTTTATTCGGAAAAATCACAGCGTGCCAAATGTCCTGCACGGGGGATCGTAGCCTTTGACTGGGAAGACGGGAGCCATTGACAAGGAAGCAGATAGCTCGGCTGCAGACGTGATGCTGTGCGACGGTAGCCTGCACTGCAGCTCATAACTCGGCTGCAGGCTCTGTTTGTTGCTAGCCAGTCTGCCTGCTGATAGTGTTCATCGACCCAGCAACACTCTCGACCAAACGAAACTAAATTCGATAATTTTTTATTCGGAATATCACAGCGTGCCGAATGTCCCGCACGGGGATCGGAGCCTTTGACTGGGAAGACGGGAGCCATTGACAAGGAAGCAGATAGCTCGGCTGCAGACGTGCTGCTGTGCAACGGTGGCCTGCACCTCAGACCAGGCTCTGTTTGTTGCTAGCCAGTCTGCTGCTGATAGTGTTCATCGACCCAGCAACACTCTCGACCAAACGAAACTAAATTCGATAATTTTTTATTCGGAATATCACAGCGTGCCGAATGTCCCGCACGGGGGATCGGAGCCTTTGACTGGAAGACGGGAGCCATTGACAAGGAAGCAGATAGCTCGCTGCAGACGTGATGCTGTGCAACGGTGGCCTGCACCTCAGCCCAGGCTTGTTTGTTGCTAGCCAGTCTGCCTGCTGATAGTGTTCATCGACCCAGCAACACTCACGACCAAACGAAAGTAAATTTGATAATTTTATTCGGAATATCACAGCGTGCCGATTGTCACGCACGGGGGATCGGAGTCTTTGACTGGGAAAGACGGAAGCCATTGACAAGAAGCAGATAGCTCGGCTATGTGCAACGGTGGCCTGCACCTCAGCCCAGGCTCTGTTTTTGCTAGCCAGTCTGCCTGCTGATAGTGTTCATCGACCCAGCAACACTCACGACCAAACGAAAGTAAAATTGATAATTTTTATTCGGAATATCACAGCGTGCCGAATGTCACGAACGGGTGATCGGAGCCTTTGACTGGATACACGGAAGGAAGCAGATAGCTCGGCTGCAGGCTCTGTGTGGACGGTCGCAAGCCTGCCTGCTGATAGTCCTCGTTGTCGACCCAACAACACTCTCGATCAAACCGCTATACATGATCGCTCGAACGAGTCCGATCCAAGCACCGAATTGCGAGGGAAAGCAGTTCGTTCGGTGGCATTGGTGCTTTCGCCGAGGAGAAAAGAGCAACGATAAGCGTCGTCACGCGTCTTTTATCGGCACCGTCGGTTTCGTTTGGTTCGAGGAGCCAGCGAGGCAAACGACAGTAAACGACGGTTCGGCGGAACCTTGTAATAGGC
>JALAJA010001946.1:0-18410 GCA_023376005.1 Doryteuthis pealeii | reverse complement strand
TGAGGATGATAAGCCATTGAAATGGTAAAACACCCACCCCACTTGTGTGTATGACATATTTCATATTCTATCTAGCTTTAATCAAAAAATACTTACACTTATACATACATTATTAAAACCATTAATACTACGGAACTCTATAATATATATGGCTACTCCATATTGATCGTAATCTTGAAACAATAGCACAACCGATGCGTAAAAAAAAACTGCCTTAATCATATCTTTGGTTAATCCAGTAGATTTAACCTGAAGATCTTATGGTGAAACTAAGAGGTAGTTAGTAACCGTGTACCTTATGTTAATATAATATATATATATATATATATATATATATATAATATATGTCACACTGAAGAAACGTCGGAATACAGTGTTTGTGTAATCTATACTATATAGTAATATTATATATAATATATATATATATATCTATATATATATGATATATATATATATATCATATATATATATGCTCCCCATCTCCCCAGTGTTGAGCACTTTGTGTGGGTTGTTTTAACTTACGACCGCCAATTAAACGTCGAAACCCCGCTCTCACTATATAGGGATGGTGGCACTCTATGGTGTCATTACATACATAGGGATGTGTGTATTTAAGAAGTTAAATCCGCTGTCCTTGCATTCTGTACGTGACGATAGCTCAGCGGTTAAGGTGTCTGGCCGACACGATCGATCAGATTTCGATCTCCCGACTGTAGGTAGCTTTAAAAGAAATGTCTTAGCCACGCTGAAGAAACATGATAAGTAGAAACACGTGTTAAAGTGAATGACTATATAATATCATCCACCGACACGGTTTCGGGCGTTTACGCCTTTTCAGTGTGGCTAGACTACAACAACTATCCTTTTATATATATATATATCACGTCGGTAGAGTGGTCTAGCTGGGTAAACCTGGAGGTTACTGCGTATGGGTAGCACAATGGGATCTGTGCAAGTAAAGTGAGGAGCTGAATTGCAGTTTTGGTGCGCCTCACCCCAGAACGCTAGAAATAATCTCCTTGGTTTAAGTGCTAAGTGAAAAGGGGATAGACTCCCTAGCTGTCTGGTGATGCCGGACTTTGGCCTCTTCCGCAACTTGACTTATGAAATATAATTTAAGACCATTTTTCCATATCAAAAGGATGGGTTTGAATTATGCTGAATCAAAGAAAACAAATTGTAATTAAATGCTATTAATTTGGAAATTTAACTCAGTCAAGAAATTTGAAATATAGTGTATCTTATGTAAGCGTATATTAGATGCCAGCAAGGCCAGAAGTAGATGGGGCACCCAGTGTGAATCGGAACTCGATTAACAATGGTGTTGCTAAGAAATTTGAATAGAATTAACGTTAACAAATGTTCTTTTTATTAATTAAGAAAACAGTTTTACTTCCCTTTATTGGGGGAATTGGGGGGGGAAAGAACCCCCAGGGAAAAATAAAAACCGTATATTTTTTTCATAAACTTGATATGAATTATTTTCTTTTTATTCATCATGATTGGAAACTATATTTTGCTTTTTCCATAAGTCTGTTTAATCTCAAATTTATTTGTAACTTTGTCTTGATCAGGCAATAATAGATGAGAATAGCTAGATTAATTAATTGAATTGTAGCGTAAATGGTTATCGTGTATGAAACGTATTAGAGACCGGAGTTCAAATCCTGGTCTGAAGATTGTTTGCGGTTGTGCTTTGAGGTAATACCTTAGGAAAGGCATTACTCCATTCCTTTATGAATAGTAAGGCAGAACATGGGATTTTTCTTCTATTTTGGTTGGGCAGTCAGTCTAAGGAAAAGGAAAAACTTTAAACCAAGCTTTTTTCGTTTGTGTCACAAAACTGCCCGTGGTGCAAGAATTTGGGTAATTTTGTTTTAGTTTGGAAAACCCACATAACTTGAAAAAAGAAACAGTTAGGACAGATATACTCTCGTTTATATGCAACATATATATTTCAAGGAATATTATATACTCTCTGAAAAATGATAGCATGTGGGAAGATAATTATATTATATAACTCCGAATTATTCGGTAAACAAATTAATCAAATTGATGAACCATTTGTTTATCAATTTAATCTTTTTGTATTTAACAGACTTTTTTTTTTTCATTTCAGTTATTTCTTTTATCAGCCGCTTTCTTGGTGGAATTGATGTGTGTTTGTGTCGGGTGCCCCACTGTCCACCAATGCAAAATACCAACTGATCTGAACTATCCACTATGAAAGACTGACCACAGCAACAATTGGAAACCAATTCTTAATGCCAGCTGAATATATTTCGCCATCTTTTAACCATATCGTTTCACCGAGGAGAAACAACATGTCCCAAACATTACCCGACCAGTGGAAGACTAAGGATCGATCAGTTGCCTTGGTATACCAAGGTGATCACAGATTCTACACTATTTCCCATCAATTCGAGAGGAGGCCGTGTGTCGTTGTCCTGACTGTATTGGATCTGATGGAATGCATAATTGTGAATCTGTTTATAGTGAAATGTTGTTCCTTCAACGTACGTCTGTCTGTGTAGATGGATTGTTTGTCTATAACCAATAACAAACAACATCCCAATTGATGTGTGTGTGCTCAAAGAAGAATCGTTTGAGAATCATTCTGACGATGATTATGATATGTAGAGAAAGAAAGACTTTTTAAAGTCTTGTGTTCACCTGCCAGTGTAGACAGCAATGTTATTTACTTTCATATCAAATATGAAAAAAAATATCAGTTGACCATTATATGGTAATTTTTTTTATTGAGACTTCAAGATATTTCAGATTGGAAAATCAAAACTATATTCAATTTGTTTAGTCTATGACGCATTCCTCCAATTCAACATGGAAAGTTATCCTATCCCTTGTACTGATAGACATTTTCATACCATGTTCACTTAAGAAATATTATTCATATGTTTAAGCACATTGGAAAAAAGAACTCATTGTATATCACTTATAAATATTAAAACTTTATGTTCTTACGTGTGTATAATATATATATATATATTATATATATATATAATATATATATATATTCTGTAAGATAGTTAACATGGATATAATTATCAGCTAAGTTTTATATATATATATATATATATATATAATAATATTAATATATATATATATATATATATATATATATATATATATATATATATCGTCTTTATTATTTTGAATAAAAAATACATAATAACAATATCTTTACTTCTTAAAACATGAAATATATATACAAAATTTGAAGACATTTCCCGTATTCATTTGCACTTATCCAAGTTTTATAATTGAGATGAAATGGAATCAACCATTTCATTTCTTTGAATTCTTCATAAACGAAATAAAAATATTTATTTCCTATAATTTTGTTGTGTGTCTTGATTTTACATTTTCCCTAATTTCTTCATAAAATCTATTTTCATAGATTGATAATTGTGAGTAATTTCCAGTTCATTTGATTGATTTTATTAACCGACATTAGTTTTAATACTTTATTGAATATACCGACAAGAGTGTTATGTACATCACAGAAAATTCAATACTTTATTGAATATACCGACAAGAGTGTTAAATACATCACAGAAAATTCAATACTTTATTGAATATACCGACATCACTGTAAATTGTTATCGTCGTCGTCGTCGATGGGAGTTTCCGCGAAGCATTTAACATTTTTGTCGTCATTGTGGTGGCGGGAAGTTTCCGTGAGGTACTTAACACTTTCATCTTTGTAGTCGTGGTGGGGGAGCTTAGATAAAGTATTTAAACACTATCGCTGTTACCATAGTGTGGAGTTTACCTGAGGTACTTAACACTTTTGTTGTCGTCATCAATGCCATGGGGTTGGGGATATTATTATGGGCTGTTGTTTAATAGTCTTAATCAACAATATTCAATTAACAATTTGTACAACTTTATTAACACTAATAGATATTCAGTTTCTGTGTTGGGGTATCGTCTTTATTATTTGTACTAGTTTGCTACATTCGCTTATTATATGATTAATCGTTTCATCTTAGTCTCCACAGATATGAAACTGCACTTGTATTATTATTATTATCATTATTGCACTTGTATTATTGTACTTGTATTATTATTATTATTATGCTTTTTTTTGTTTTTTTTTATTACCTTAGACAATAAACCATGTATTAAGGGATTACAGCAAACTAGCACAATGAGAATACAAGGGTAGGCACAGCTGGGTTAGAAACGTAATCCACTGGGAATTGTACAAAAAACTAAATTTTAACCATGCAACAAAATAGTATATGAATAAACAAGAATTTGTTCTTGAGAATGAACATATAATATTCTCTGGGACTTTGGGTCACCTTATTCCAACCAGAAGACCAGACCTAGTATGGATTAACAAAAAAAAAAAAACAAAAGAGAACTTACCAACTGGTGGATTTTGCAGTCTCAACAAACCACAGGGTGAAGATGAAAGAACGAAAAAACGAATACCTGGATCTTGCTAGAGAATTGGAAAAAACTGTTGAATACGAGGGTCAAAGTGATACCAATTGTAGTTGGTGCACTTGGAACCGTCCCCAAAAGCTTAGAAAAGAGACAAGAGCAAATGGAAATAAGAGGAAGAATTGAAACCATCCATACAACAGCATTGTTAAGATCGGCTAGAATACTCAGGAAAGTCATGGAGACCTGCGGAGACTTGTTGACAGTCAGACTCCAGTGAAAAACTATCAGCTAACGCTGGTATGAAAAACTCAAAAGGAGTGATAATTATAATAATAATAATAATAATAATAATAATAATAATAATAATAATAATAATAATAATAATAATAATCAGCCGAGAGACGGCCCAATGACGTGCCAGCCGAGAGACGACCCAGTGACGTGCCAGCAGAGAGACAAAGAAAAGTGTGGACCAGAGAAAATAACATACAAGTACTCCAAAATGCTTCAGATTTAGAATGACAACAAAAATTTCATCACAACCAGCCAAAGATTGACAGACCAAGCAAGAATGATCCTGAATAGAAAACTTTTTTTCAGATCTCGAGATAATAGAGATAATAAACATTGACTGGAAAAAAGTCGAGAAAGAAACTGAAAAGCTAAACAAGATATTGATGAACATCCCAACAAACAACATCACTGATCTAAACAACCTTATCTATGCAGGAGCAAAACTAGTCTGCAATAGAATTAGTGCACCCCTACGAAACACAAACACAAACAGAGAAACAAACAGAAACACTAAAGCTGGGTGGGAGTTCAGATTGGAAGAACAAATTTCTAAAAAAAACACTACGACAAGAAATAAATACTTTAAACAAAAGTACAAATACTAAAAAGTTGAAAAGACGACAGCAAATTAAAATGGAAGAAGTAAATCAAATGATATCTGCTATAGAAGGAAGAGTCAAAAGATATCGAGATAGAACTAAACAGTACAAACAAAATAGGACCTTCCCAAACAATGAAAATAAATTTTATCAACAAATTAGTGGATCAAAAACAAACATGGATGAACACCCAGATGCAACAGAAGCAAAACAATTTTGGAGTGATATATGGGAGAGGAAAGAACACAATGAAAAATCAAAATGGATAAGTGATATAAAAAATGAGCTGATGCAAATTGGGAAAGACCTGTAGCAAGTATTTATATAATTACACTTATATCAATACTCAAGAAAGTAGCAAATTGGAAAACACCAGGCCATGATGGCATACATGGATTCTGGTTCAAAAATTTACTTCTATCACAAAAGTGATATCTAAATAAGAAAGAAAATCGTTTTGTTGACCACTTATCTCGAATGAGTCAGTACCAAATTCTGTTGGGACATCCCCCCCCCCATCTTGGACTAAAAAAAATGGAAAAATAGGATAATGGAGGGATATATTTATAGGTTATTTCAAAGAATGACCATCTTGGAGAATTTTGGGGTTTTTTTTTAAATTTTGGAAATAAAGTAGAATATAAGAGTGGGATAGATTAAGGTCTTCATCAGATTGATAACTTCATATTTAAAACGTGAGCTGAAACGTGTGCAAAACCCTTACACACACACACACACACACACACACACATATATATATATATATATATATGTGTGTGTGTGTGTGTGTGTGTGAGAGAGAGAGAGAGAGAGAGAGAGAGGGGGAGAGGGGGTGTAAGCCAATTGACTGGTAAATAAAGGATGATTCTATTGGTGATTATCAAAATCTCACTGTACATCCATACTGCATGCTCATGTATGTGCAGACTTACAGATTCATTTAAGGAATTTTATAAATCCCTAAGAGAGCTCAATTTATAATAAGTAATAAATCAATTATATACAGAGCAATATATAACTTTCAAAGAAGGAAAAACTTAACAAACCGTCATTTGACTATGATAAATTCATTTTGACCAGAAACTCAAAATGAGTTTGTGATGTTATTGTATTGAACGCTAAGTGAACCCTTAAGAGTTACTGCCCTTTGTCTGCACACAAAGCTTAGTACAGAATGAACATGACTTCTTAGCCCTTCACACGTCGTCCGAGTGTACTCCATTTAATTCAGATATACTGACAGAGTCTAGTCTTATCAGATAGAAATTTTGTAATTTCTATCTGATGAGACAAGACTCGAAATAAATTTATCATAGTTAAATGACGGTTTGTTAAGTTTTTCTTTCTTTGAAAGTTATATATATATATATATATATATATATATATATATATATATATATATATATATATATTGTGTGTGTGTGTGTGCGTGTGTGTGTGTGTGTGTGTGTGGTTGGGGCACTTCGCTCATAAGTTTTCAATTAGGTTTGGCAGTTGATCATTTAAAATTCGGTGGTCAGTGTCTGTGATATATTAATGTATTTTTCAATTCTTTCAATGATTGTAAATTTAACATCTCTGTTTCAATCGTGGCTGTTTCAGTGAAAATGTTATTCTATGTGTATTAATTTGCTGTGGTCTATAAATTTGATTCTGTGTCTTGTTTAAACTAAAAATAAAAATGGCTATTCTGGCTTTCTTTTTTCCACAGCATTTGCAGTCTAGTATAGGAATAACATTTTTTCTTCTGTAATTTTATTTGTGGTAAATTTTAAAGGTCTTTTTAGTTGTGAATTCAGTGAATGAGTTGGTCAATTTTAGGCGTCTGTGGTATAGGTTAATGACCATGCACAAGGCTCTACAGCCGAGAGACGATAGATATAGTCTATATGTATCAAGAAAGTAAGGGGAAAGAGGTCTTTCCAACATAGAGGACTGCGTAGATCACAATCCAACAATTCGAAGACTACACAAATTTAGTAAATTTACTTAATATTACATGGTCGGCAAAATTTTATGTTGGCTACAAATTATTTCTCAACCAGGTTTGTTACAAGCCAGTTTCTTGCAATGTTCCACGGGGATGGCATTATTCATTTAAATGTACTTGAGACAGTCCTTGAAACTCAGTTTCGGTTTTCAAGGACGACGTTTGCCAGTTGATACTTCTTCGTAAAATAGTGGTTTATATATATATATATATATATATATATATATATATATATATATATATATATATATAAGTATGTGAATTTTCCGGTGTAAGGGAGATAAGTGCGTAAACACCGTTCAAAGATTATCTTAATTTTTGATTGTAAATAGATAAGAATCTATGGATGACCATAAAGAAATATTTATCAAACGGGTCATCAGAGCATATGACTTTTTAATACGTTTGACTATAAAAAAAATTGGGGATAACTTATGTTCTTTTAGTCTTCCGTACACATAAATATGATTGTTAGTGATAGTTTTTTTAAATATATAAAGATGTCGGAAAATATGTTGCGCAAAATTGTGCATATTTTAAACTTACATTTTTACATAGATAAATTAAAACTTGTTGTAAGATTTATAATCTGTAAGATCGTTATTTATAGACGTTTAAAATGAACGAATGACCAAAGGTCAAACCCCCACACACACACACACACACTCACATTCTGAATTGATAAAAACATTTTTTATCAAGTTTCTCCTAAAAGAATAAGCCATTCATTATAAAATTTAGTCATTATCGAATAATTTGGTGAAAATTGTATTAAAATCGGACAATTCCCTGATTTTTTGGTAATAGTTTGAAAATTTAAAAATGTTGAAAAACTTTTATTACCTCCCCTTACGGATTTGGCCGGTTCCACTCCAACCTGCAAGTCACGTAGGTTAAAAGCCCCCACCCCCACATCAAAGAAAAAAATCCCAGTCAGGCACCGTGCTTTTGTCAAAACGTTAAATGTTGTTTGAGAGTGAAGACGCATTCATATTTTACATTAATATTTTTAAAGTGTAGAAACGTATATTCTTTAATACATGTTTATTTCTTTTTACTCTATTGTTTACTGCTAATAGTCTTAACTCCAGTTTCTTTGAAAAACATTAATTTGAATTTGCTTACTGATTTTGCTTTTCGATAATCTAAAATGGTACCTGTGGACTTATACTAAATTAAAACTTAGATTTTCTTTTCTTGGTGTGGTCGACCCGTAGATCACGTCAGTCACCGAGTCATCTTGCCTCGGCTTGACACTGATACTTGACTTTGGGGAAAGAGAGCATGCGGTCCCAGAGTGATGGAAGAAATTTTGCAAGAAGTCAAAATAATTGTGAAATTGTTTTCAATCTTTGTACATAGAAAAATATTATTATCTCTTTTTTGGAGAGAAAAAGATTTATGAATAATGTGAAAATATGTATATTTTGGTCATGTTGAAATTCATAGGATTGGTTCAGTAAATTATTAATGAAGAGATGAATTTTCAGTGAGCCAATGAATGAAAAAACAATGTTGACAGGGAAGTTGAATGAAAATAATGACTTTGACTCGGTGTTGATTTCATATATAGGCTTTTAATTAAGGAGGGGGATATAAAGCCAAGCCTTATTACAATGGAAGGAAACACAGCTAGCTTAAATTAAACAGGTACGACAAGGATATAACAAGGTGTGTTGAAAACAGGAAGAAAATCCCAGTTCATTGAGTGGATATTATAAACTATTGTAAATTTTGAATTAGGTTTTAAGAAAAAATACAAACAGGAAGTTGTTTTCTTCCGTTGGAGAAAAAATTACTAAAATATTTTCTTTCAATATATTTGAGAAAATCAAAGACATTGTGTCACATCCTGCTCGTGCGGAGGGATTGGTAAATATGCACAATTATACGTATTCATATACAAATGATTTACACACAGTTTCAAGTATTCCTATCTTATACCAGTAAATTAATTCTTACATTTAATACTAATAATTTTAATTCATAATGATAATAAGACATTGTTGAAAAGACACACACACATAAACAGACAAACATACCCACGCACATAAACACACACATGAACACACACATACACACGCGCAGAGAATTTGGAAGATACAAGAAACAAAACAGAATGGACAATCATTAATAACAGCTTCCGTTTCAGAAATCTTCTGTCGAAGAGTTTTTATCTCGAAATATTAAGAATAAATTTCAGATTAACAAAAACATCAAAATTATTTTTCTTTACACTTGCACTGTGATAGCCTTCGAAACCAACCACCAAACCAAATAATTTACTGTGGAGCGCAACACCTACTATCAGCTCCTCACTTTACCGCACATATTCCTGTGCTACTTATACACTGAGTTGGCGTGGGCCAGTATCGATCCAGAACCAAACACTCTATCGACTGAGCTAAACCGGCCATATATATATATATATATATATATATATATATATATATATATATATATATTGAAGAAAGGATTTTTAGTAGTATTCATTGTTTCTTCAATCAGTAGAAAATGGCTTACGACGATTTTAAATAAAACGTGAGAATCTATTTTTATACTTCCTAAAATTCGTGAAGAAATCTGTAATTCTATAGTAAAAAATAAATTTGTTTCATTATTTGTTTTAGTTACGGTTAAAAACTAAAAATAGAATTAAAAATGTCGTCTGGGTTTCCCCTAATCACAATAAGGCGGGGCTTCACTAAGTGGAAAGCCTATATAATACACTAAAGCTACTGCTGCATATTCATTCTCATTCAACACTCCAGTCAACATTGTTGCTCACTTGCCGGTTCATTGAGAGTGTAATTCTTTATTTATTACTTACTGGACCAATATTATCAACTTCATCATGACCAACGTAAGTTTATTTTTGTACTAAAATAACATGAAGTTTGACATATTTAACTCCCTTGTTCGTCGCTGTATTTATTTCTAATTTCACGAGCTGGTAAAAGTTTTGTTCTTGCCAAACATGGCTATAAAACTTCGGGGTTATTAGTTGATCCATGTCCTTAAAGTTTAACTTTAATTTATATTTCAACAAATAAGAATTACAATATTTTACAAGGATTTTAGTATAAACAAATACACTTAAATATAACCGAAGAACATTATTTGAACATTCTATGTACAGAAAGAAAAAACAATATCTCTTATTAAGTATTGTTTATTTTTTTCTAAATTTGACAAAAGTCTAAAGTAATAAATGAAAAGGAATATTCTTGTTTAACATATTTTTCTTTACTATTTCGTAATAAGAATTTAACTCGTGCCAATGTTTATATACATTTTATTTTTTCATCAATACTTTTAGTGTGAGAGAAAAGTATATTCAACTACACTTATATAAAAAAATATTATCTATTACACGCTAAATAATTTTACTAAACAAAAATATTATTTACATAAAAATGAATTTGTAGTTATCTATATTCTATTTGACGTGAATTTTTTTTTTTTTTCTTCCAGTTATTTCTTTTATCAGCCGCTTTCTTGTGTGGAATGATGTTGTTTGTGTCGGGTGCCCCACTGTCCACCAAATGCAAAATACCAACTGATCTGAATATCCACTATGAAAGACTGACCGCAGCAACAATTGGAAACCAATTCTTAATGCCAGCTGAATATATTACGCCATCTTCTAACCATACTTTTCACCGAGGAGATACAACATGTCCCAAGACATTACCAACAAGTGGAGAGACCAAGGATCGATCCAGTTGCCCTTGGTATAACAAGGTGATCACAGATTCTACACTGTTCCCATCAATTCGAGAAGAGGCCGTGTGCCGTTGTCATGACTGTATTGGATCTGATGGAATGCATAATTGTGAATCTGTTTATAGTGAAATGTTGTTCCTTCAACGTACGTCTGTCTGTGTAGATGGATTGTTTGTCTATAAACCAATAACAAAACACATCCCAATTGGATGTGTGCTCAAAAGAGAATCGTTGAGAATCCTTCTGACGATGATTATGATATGTAAGAGAAAGAAAGACTTTTTTAAAATCTTGTGTTCACCTGCCAGTGTAGACAGCAATGTTATTTACTTTCATTTCAATATGGAACATGTCTGTTGACCATTATATGGTCCTTTATTTCTGCCTTAAAGATATGTACAAATTTTGATTCCTGTTTTATGAATCTATATTTTATCTATCTTTCTTATGACGAGTCACATGATCTATGACCTATTCTTTTCAGTTCAGTATGGAACGTTTTGTTGTTCGTTTTACGAGCGCAATTTTTAATATCAAATTTACACTCACATACACACACACCCACACACGCACGCCCGCATAAATCTCTCTCTCTCTCTCTCTCTCTCTCTCTCTCTCTCTCTCTCTCTCTCTCTCTCTCTCTCTCTCTATATATATATATATATATATATATATATATATATATATATATAAATACATATCGGCATATCTTTAAACAAATATATAGAACATTCTATATTTTTGCGTAATATTTATTTTGATTTTTGAATTTTCACATTATTTTTAACTTTTCACAAAACAGAAATAATGCTTTTTTTGTTTACATTTACAAAATTTCAAGACAATTTCAGAATTATTTTGATTTCTAAGATTTCTCTGTCACCGAGTCAAAATGACACCAAATATTTCGTTTCTATTTAGACAAATAAAATGAAAAAAATGTTATCTATTATTTTGTTGTCTGTTTTTTTATATATTTATCACCTTGTTCCAAAATGTGACCATCTTTTTATGAGCAGCTAAACGTATGCAATTTCTCCAAATATCATCACAAACACATAACTTTATAGGCAAAGTCCAAGAAATAATCGATAAAGACTACGGAAAATCAAACAGAGCCATTGCTATGGACCCCAAGGTTTTAGAATGCACTACCCGAAGAGTAGTGGATGCGAGGTCATCCGGTACAAGTCATGTAATACGGAGCGATCAGTTTATGTGACAAGAGAGAATCGTTCAACCGAGCAAATTGCTTACTAAACAAGTTAAAACGCCAAGAGTCTGCAATGATTTGGCTTTTCTCCAATGAGAAAAAAACTTCGATCAGGACCCAAAAGTAAAATCAAAGGAACGACATTTGGTTATACAGAGGCCCTAATTAGCCCCCTGTTGTATACTGGATCATACAGTATTCAGTATATTAATACATTCAACTACATGTGCGCCAGTAACTCGCACCAGGGTGCTAAAACATCGGTTCGCGTAACTCAGCAGTCTCCGGATATTTGTCTCTCATCCCACTTATGAGGGCGTTACACAAGGACATTTTTATGTGGGCCCACCCACAAGCCGAAGCAAAAAATGCGTTGATCCAGTCGGCATTCTCTCTCATAGTGGTGCCTCAGGCACTGGGCAATAAACCCACCCCTTTACCTTTAAATCAATGGGACAGGTATTGTCTGGGGGGATAGCCCCCTGCGATCAACGCTGTTAATTTTATTTAGCCGTTAATTTTATTTAGCCGTTTCCAGAGGTCGAATCACTCTGAAGCAGGCTCAGCAATCATTCCGATGATCTCAAACAGCCGTGTATAAATAGTCCAGCGAATTCACTGTCTTCGCAAGGTACGCTAGGCTAGTCCACAACCCCCCCCCCTAGACAGCCATACTTAGTTACTTGTAACTGTGACGGTTCTGGGAGTCGTTAGCAACGTTGGACATATCACGCCTCCTCACTTTTTTCGCGGAGCTGTCAATACCGCTGTCGACACAGAGGTGTTGAAGAAAGATATAAGACCCTGGATAGACAAAGTACGCAACGGAAGACTGGTTGGTTGGTTGGTTGGTTGGTTGGTTAGATTCTAACGCATGTTAACCCTTGTTGCGTCATTTTATGCCGAAGACATTTTGTTTTATTTATTCAAACCCAATTTTTAAAAACAGATTTTTAATAGGCATTTTTAAATCTATTTAACCTATAGGTGGGACGCTAACTGGTACTACCACTCCAGGTAAGTGTGGACCTGGGAGTAATGATGATAAATAAGTACTCCACATTCCCCAGAGTTCCAGAATTGGAACTTCACCACTAGATGCAGTCTAAAGTCATACCCAGACATTAACACCCTCAGCCACCGCCTTCTAGTAGATATATGATAAAAACAGTTGGTATGAGGGCAATAGGGTTGGGACATATATATAGGTGTTAGGGCTTGATGAGACCTTGCGGTAGATCGGAGAGGGCCACTGGGACCACCCGTCTAGCCTAAGGATCAAAGTGGAGTGTTACATGTCATGGATTGCTCTGCCACCAGGATTCCGTCCTTAAGCATCGGGTGTCGCCACCCATGGCCAGCTTGTGGCCACATTGAGGGGATTTTATTCCTCTGCAGAGGTGCAGTCGGTGTATTCTACAGCCCCCGGAAGGTTAGGACAACCGAAACGTGGATGTATGCTAATCTCTATGGCTTTGTTCTCTCAAATACCTGAGTTCCTAGCTCACCATACCTCAATCCACTGTTGCTGTAGTGAAGCGGGTCCAAACTTACTTGACTCTAAGCATCCTCGATGCTTAGTCTGTACCATTGCAGCTGCCATCTGTCGTTTCGTTGCCACGCGTGAGCAGAGTGGGCAGTTTTATGACCATCAGTAATCTGCATAGGTGAGCCGTTATTTGTATTTGAGATGTGTTGGAGTCAGACTTTGTGTTTGAGACATGTTGGAATCAGATTTTGTGTTTGAAACGTATTGGTGTCAGACTTTGTGTTTGAGAAGTGTTGGAGTCAGATTTTGTGTTTGAGACGTGTTGGAGTCAGACTTTGTGTTTTAGACGTGTTGGAGTCACTTTGTGTTTGAGACGTGTTGGCGTTAGACTTTGTGTTTTAGACATGTTGGAGTCAGACTTTGTGTTTGAGACGTGTTGGAGTCAGACTTTGTGTTTGAGACGTGTTGGAGTCACTTTGTGTTTGAGACCTGTTTGAATTAGACTTTGTGTTTTAGACGTGTTGGAGTCAGACTTTCTGTTTTAGACGTGTTACTTCCAAATTCCAACTGGAATGGGGTGGGGGGTGGAGTGGAGTCATAAGTGTAACTTGATATGTAAATTAGCACGAAAAAGGTTTTTTTTATCAAGGATTGCGTGTTAGATGAGAATGGAAATGTTTAATGATGAATCATCAAGTCACATGGCATTGTTTGATTGGATGGGCGAAGTGGCAGAGAGGGGTAGTGAGAGGTGAGGATGTTGGTAGAATGCGCAGAGAGGGCAAGACACGAACTTTTGTTCTCGGCTGTTGTGACTTTGGGGTAAATAAAATTATCATGAGAAAAAGAAGTAGCCTTGTGTTATTACTAAAAACTCTAAATGACACAGGCCAAGATATTTCTCAGCCCCATCAAGCTAATTTCCAGACTTCAAACATCATAGAATTGCCAGTAAACTGAACAACAGCCCAACAACCAGGATTCCTACCGCTCCAAATGTAGTACCTGTCCAAAGAGATTAGTATACAAATATTTCTACTATCAACATATCATCACTCCATTCGGAAATTAGTGCCAGAACGTAACAAACGTTGACACGTCACCTCTCCATTTCCAAACGGAGAGCGTAATCAATGAACACTCCCGTAAAACTATACAATCTTTAAAGTCAGTCATGACCAACACTATGTCCAAAATTGATAAGAATAATCTGATTTCCGCCTGTTAAAGTTTCCGATCCCCTATGAAAGCTGCCACTAAAGTTAATGGTGGATAAATTGAATATGTTTGATAAAAGGATTGTTAAGATTAAAACTAGCAATTTGTTTTCAAATAAAGCTTTTCTTTGATGAACTATGCATCTGTGTCTGATTTTGGAATAATGTTTGCCTCTCAAACCATTATTCACGTGTCCGTGAAAGCAAATATTATTCTAGTAACGAGAAAGTGAAATATGTTGTAAGAAGTGGCTCAAAGAACAGTCAACCGAATTTTACGGTGAAGAGATACATGCTCCCATTCCAGGGTGGAGCATTGCTATTGAGAGAAACGGTGACTATGTAGAGAAGTAGGGATGTGATCTACAGAGGACCAGCTTCATTTTGATGAATGGTACATGTTCGCGTGTTGGTCTTTATACCTGTCCTAAACAAAATGGCATTAGTTTTTGACTCATCCTCGTAGATATTTAATCAAGGAAATTAGGGAAAGTGTCTTCTTCTTTCGTTATAGAATAAATTTTGTATTTTGAATGAAATTTTCTCCGCAACTAGAATTATTATGATAATACCAAACAAATCTCTCTCTCTCTCTCCTCTCTCTCTCTCTCTCTCTCTCTCTCTCTCTCTCTCTCTCTATCTATCTATCTATCTATCTATCTCTCTATCTCTTTCTCTATCTCACTC
Source organism: Doryteuthis pealeii (assembly GCA_023376005.1). Classification (NCBI taxonomy): domain Eukaryota; kingdom Metazoa; phylum Mollusca; class Cephalopoda; order Myopsida; family Loliginidae; genus Doryteuthis; species Doryteuthis pealeii. Next base: position 2,779 of record JALAJA010001946.1, on the reverse strand, counting down.
CCTCTCTTTACACACACACGCACACACACACACACACACACACACACACATATATATATATATATATATATATATATATATATATATATATATATATATATACATAATATATACATATATATAACATATTGCACTCACATATAAATACATATTCTGTCATAAATGCATCTACACACATACACACGAACAGACACACACATACACACGAACAGACACTCACTCACACGCACAAACACACACACACACACACAGACACACACACATATATATATATATATATATATATATATATAATATATATATATATATATATTATATATAGGGATGTGCAGAGATGTGAAAAGCGAGGTAATTTTTTTTTAATTGCTTAAATTTAAAACAATTACCAAAAATCTGGGAATTGTCCAATTTTAATTAAATGTTCACCAAATTATTTTCCCACGTCTTAATTTTTTAAGGATTAGTTTATTTTATGGAAGAAACTTGAAAAAATACTTTTTTTATCAATTCAGAATATAGGGGTGGGTGACCTTTGAGCATTTGAAGGAAAAAAAAATCCCGGTCCCTAATTTTTACATTTCTTGAAAGATCATATCCTGAAGAATATATTAATAAAAAAAAATTAAAAATAAATTCAATAACCTACAAAAAGTTTTTCTAAAATTTAAAATTCATTTTCTGAAAACTCAAAAAATAAATAATGTAGCAAGTTCTTTTTTCATAGTATTAAAAAAATATAGTTTTCTTTAAATTGATGAAAAAAAAAAATATTCTATCTAAGTTAAACTGAGTTTTTCACTACCTTAAAAATGGTCAATTATATATGTGGAACATTATAATGGACTATCTAGCAATTTAAACCAAAGATAGCCCAGAATTTTATCTTTGAAAAAATCTAAGTTAAAACATTGCAAAACCTGCTAACATATTTTTAAAGAATTAAAACGATTTTTTTTAAATCGTCAATTCAAAGTATAGAAGCCTAAAAGATCCAATTATCTTGCTCTCTGACCACGTGATTTGTGAACGAATTCAACGCATGTCACAAGTTGTGTACGAATTCTACGCATCTCACAAGCTATTATAATTCATTCATTAAAGGAAGACTTTATTTCAAAAAGTACATGGTTCTTTTATTTATTTATTTATTTTTTACATTCCTTTCAAAAATAGTAAACTCGAAATTAATACCTAATCTAATTAAAAGAAAAAATTAAATTATTGAACACTGAAATTAAACTGAAATGTTCTTAAAAATATATTTTTACACGAATATTTTTATTGTAAATATTGTTATACTAACCACAAAAACAAATAACACTTTAACACTAACTAGTAAACATTTTGCAGTTATAATAAAATAAATAAAAAAAGCAAACAACCACAAACAAATAACACTTAGAGTTTTGTTAGACACGTGAAATTTTGGCTGTTTTCGTGTAAATTTTCATTCGCGCTAACAGAAATTATTGGCAAATGAATTCTCTTTTTGTTTATGATATTATTCGCTATTGAAATATCGTTTATTCTGTAATTGGTCAGTCTGGAATTTTTTCCCGATGCTAAAACCATAATTTTTATTTGGAATACTAAATAAATATCAATTTACAATATTAATTTAGGCCGAATTTTTTAAAACTTAAAACGTTTTCGGGTTAAATCGAACTCAACGGATCTAAATTTACCCATCGTTTTTTCACCTCGTAGAAAGAAAAAAAAATACCAAAACTCAGGAATTAATCGAATTTAATGAAATTTTCAGTGTTTATATATTGAATGAATAAAAGATAATGGACCAGTTATTTTATCTAAGAACTTTTTTACAGTTTTTAAAGTCTGTCACGTATCTTAGGCGTAAAACAGATTCTGAAAGGTATGTGATTAACTTACCTGAAAAAATGCAAAAGTTTTTAAATGGAATAAATAATGCCTTCTAATATATTTTATTAATTAATATTCCTCTTCTGTCGCAAATGGCAAAAAGCCATTCCAAACAAACCGTGTTTACAACTTATTCATATCGTCGTGTAATAAAAGTCACTAGAAGAGGAATATTAACCTACTCTAAACAAATCGTTAAAATCTAAGAAGTCCGTTTGGTGTAGGGGTTATGTTATCGGCCTGTCAGCTTGGCAGTCCGGTTTCAAATCACGCACAGGGCGGTCTCCGATCTATAGCTCTGCTGATGAGGCCTAATAGGCCGAAATGTACATACAGAGATTGATTTTTCTCGATTTGTTTAGCCAAACATTTAAATAGGTATTCCCGCCTAATTCATTATTAATTAATTAATTTTCAAAATTTAGGTACGACTCCAATTAAGCGCTTATTCTCCCAAAAATTGTCGGCAAAAAAGCCCATTCCAAACAAACCGTGTTTACAACTTATCATATATATATATATATATATATATACTATATATATAATAAGTACACACAGAGATGTATATATATAAGTGGTGTGTGTGTGTGTATGTGCGTGTGGGTGTGCGTTTCATTTTAAATTCAAAGATATTAGATATTCCTTTTGTTAATCGGTGTTGTATATTATATCCGCGAAACTTTTTTTTCGGTACACAAAGGCATTCCATAAAATATTTCCGAATATTCAGTTGTTTGGATGAAATATTTGGAATTTCTCCCATTTAATTTTTTTAAAAAAAAAAAATATTTGGGGAAATTTGTTGTGTGATTAAATAAATTCAATAATGTATACTTGTATGTAAAAAATTACACGAGCATCGGAATACTATGAAAGTCGCGTCATCTCTCTCTTTGGG
>JALAJA010001945.1:15000-18464 GCA_023376005.1 Doryteuthis pealeii | reverse complement strand
AAAATGAAAAGAGAGGATGGACCTTTCAATGGAAAGCCAAAATTGGTAGCACCTTCCCTTCATTTTCCACAGTTTTCGCAGTTCTCTGGCAAGGTCTAAGTATTTGTCTATCTTTTCGCTTTCATTTTCACTCGATCACAAATGAAAAAAAAAGCGAAAAGATAGATAAAAAATATTATTATTATTATTATTATTATTATTATTATTATTATTATTATTTTCACTCCTTTTGAGTTTTATCATTATTATTATTATTATTATTATTATTATTATTATTATTTACTTGTTTTGAGTTTTCACATTAGTATTAGCTAATGGTCTTTTATTATTATTATTATTATCATTATTATTATTATTTACTCCTTTTGAGTTTTCACATCAGCATTAGCTGATGGTGTTTCACTGGGGTCTGAGTAACAGCAAGTCTCCTCGGGTCTCCAGGACTCTTCTGAGTATTCTGGCAGATTGCAGCAGTGCAGTGTTCTGAATGGTTTCAATCCTTCCTCTGATTTCCAAACTTTCCAAACCCTTTTTCAATCCTTTTGGGACCGTTCCAAGTGCACCAACTACAATTGGTATAATTTCACTTTCCATATTCCATAACTTTTCAGTTCTCTGGCAAGGTCTAAGTATTTGTCCATTTTTCCATTTTCCTTTAGCTTCACCTGTGATCTGCTGGCACTGCAAAATCCCCCAGTTGACAAGTTCTTTCTTTTTTGTTTATCAACACTAGTTCTGGTCTTCTCGCTGGGATGAGATGATCCGTTTTTATTTCAAAGTCCCAGAGAATTTTATGCGTTTCGTTCTCAAGAACAGATTCTGGTTTTATTATTATTATTATTACATGAGTTTTTAACACCTGCCGTTGCTGGGGGCTTCACTGGAGGCTGGGTGACATCAAGTCTCCTCAGGTCTCCATGACTCTTCTGAGTATTCTTGCCAATTTTATGCGTCTTGTTCACTAGGGCAGGTTTAGGTTTGTGCACATACCATTTGGTTGTATGGTGAAATTGAATTTCTTGCACAGTTCCTAGTGGATCACCTTTCCCACCCAGTCGTACTTAGTCTTGTACTCTCTTTGTGCTAGTTTGCTGCATTCGTTTATTATATGATTGACCGTTTCGTCTCTATCTCCACACATTCTGCACTTGCTATTCTGCTGCGTCATCCGCCCTGTCGGCTGGGGCGTTAGAATGCACCGACTGCACCTCTGCAGAGGGGTAAAACTCCCCCAATGGGGCCACCTGTTGGCCGTGGGTGGCGACCCGTGATGCATAACGATAGAACCCAGGTGGATGAGCAGTTCATGACATGCAATACTCCACTTTGGCCCTATCTTGGGCTAGACAGGCGGTCGAAGAGGCCCCCTCCGATCAATCATCTGTTCACGTCAAGCCCTAGCACTTATATGATTTTCCCCAACCCTATTGCCCTTATTGCAAGCCCCAACCCCTTTTTATCATATGGGTGCTAGAGGGCCGTATCTGAGGGTCTACATGTGCTGGGAATGACGTTAAACTCTATCTGATGGTGAGGTTACAGTTTTGGAGGTTTGGGGAATGTGGAGCACCCCTTCATCACCATTGCTCCCTGGTCCACTCTGAATTGGAGTGGTAGTACCTGTTAGGGTCCCATCTATGGGTTTAATAGAAAAACAGGAGTTGATAAACAAAATTGTATTATCCATTAAGAATTGATTTATTTCAAAACTTTATCGGCATTAAATGACCCACTGAGGTTGATATGCCGTAAAACCAAACCAAACCAAACCAATCTGCTGCATCTTATCTATTTTTGCTTTTATATAGTTTATTATTATTATTATTATTATTATTATTATTATTATTATTATTATTGTCTAATACAATGAAGGCGTCGGATTGTAATTATGATACAAAATGAGTTTTGTAACAGAGCAAACAATAAAAAAAGCTTAAATATTTTTGGAAAATTTCTTTGAACGAAATCCATTTCCGGTGAAAACCGAACACCGGAAGTGGTCATTTCGTTCATAATGGAGGGAAAAACAGAACGACACATAAATTTTTATTTCAGACAGAACAACAAAGACACCGGAAGTGAATTAACTAACTAAAGGATACACAAATACACAGAAATACAGAGAGAGAGAGAGAGAGAGAGAGAGAGAGGGAGAGAGAGAGAGAGAGAGAGAGGGGAGAGAGAGAGAGAGAGGGAGGAGAGAGAGAGAGAGAGGTGGAGATGGACAGACAGACATACAGACTGGGGGAAAGGTTTTGTAGACAAAGAGTGAGAAGAGAGAGACGGAAGGGAAGAGAGAGAATGAGATAGAGAAAGAAAGTAAGCGAGTGAAAGAGACGGAAATACACAGAGACAGAGGAAAGAGAGAGAAAGAGGGGAGAGAGAGAGAGAGAGAAAATAGTTGAAATCAAGAGTAAGCCAGGATAGAGAGAGAGAGACAGACAGAGGGAAAGGGAGAGAAAAGAGGGAGAAAGAGAGGGGAAAAGAGTTGAAATTAGAGATTAAGAGAGGAGAGAGAGACAGAGAAAGAGAGTGAAAGAGAGACAGAGACAGAGAAAGAGGAAAAGAGAGAGAGAGAAAGATGGAGAAAGAGAGGGAGAAAGAGTTGAAATCAGTGAGTAAGAGGGAAGGAGAGAGAGAGAGAGAGAGAGAGAGAGAGTGGGAGAGTGAGAGAATGAAAGAGAAGAGAGAGTCAGAGACACGAGAACAGAGGGAAAGAGAAGAGAAAAGGGGAGAAAGGAGGGGAAAGAGTTGAAATCAAAGAGTAGAGAAGAGAGAGAGAAAGAGAAAGAGAGACAGAGACAGGGGGAAAGAGAGGGAGAGAAAAAAAAGAGGGGGAAAGAGTTGAAATCAGAGAGTAAGAAAGAAGAGAGAGAAAAAGAGAGAGAGAGAAAAAGAAGGAGAAATCTTCTTCTTCTTCTTCTTCTTCTTCTTCTTCTCTTCTCTTCTTCTTCCTATCATTTTTCTTCTTCTTTTCCTTCTTCTTCTTCTTTCTACCTTTTTCTTATATATATATATATATAATATATATATATATATTTACCAACTCCTCCGCACGAGCAGGATGTGACACAAAGTCAAGTTTTTAAGCGGAATTCAACAGATTTGAATTCAGAGTTTTCCTTCTCCTAGATCGGTTGCCTAGCCAAGGTTAAAGAGCCCAGACTACCTCACTATTTTATCCATAGCTGGAGGGAGAGTAGGATTCATACCTTTCCCAAGGGTATTAGCGCTAAGTGAAATGCAATTACCACGTCCATGATTTGAACTCGGGGTGACGAGTCCATTTCCCATGACTTTAACCATTACACCACGCGCTTCCACGCTGCGTGTCTGAGAAAAATCAATCTCTGTATGTACATTTCGGCTTATTAGGCCTCATCAGCAGAGCTGTAGATAGAAAGACCGCCTTGTGCGTGATTCGAAACCTCCTCTTATATTGTCGGCTAAAATAGCCATATCAA
>JALAJA010001945.1:0-10000 GCA_023376005.1 Doryteuthis pealeii | reverse complement strand
ATGCCCTCCTCTCAGCTATGGATAAATAGTAGGGCAGACTGGTTTGTTTTTTTAACTTTGTTTTGGCAACTAGTCTAGGAGAGGGAAAACTCTGAATTCGAAACCAGCTTCATCCCGATAAAAAAATTGACCTTGTGTCACATCCTGTACGTGTCGAAGGGTTTAAGTAAATGCATAATATCGAGTGAATGCTCAATTATATAGGCCTTGTGCCAGACTAAGATAATGATTGCCAATGTACCCCATCATTCTTTTTCTTCTCGAACTCCCTTTCCTTCCTATTTCTTTCTTTCTCCCTCCCCCCTCTCTCTCTCTCTCTCCCTCTCTTCTCTCTCTCTCTCTCTCTCACTCATTCTCTCTCTCTCTTACTTTTTATCTCCTCCCGCTCCTCGTCTGCTCTACTCCTTTACTCTCTCGATTAAAAAATGATCTTGTGTCACATTCTGTACGTGGCCGAGGGATAAAATAAATGCCAACTATCGATTGAATGCTCAATTATATAGACCTTGTGTCAGACTAAGATAATAATCGCCAGTGTTCCGTATCATTACTTTTTTTTCTTTTTGAACACCTTTTCCTTCCGATTTCGTTCTCTCTCTCTCTCTGTCTGTCTCTCTCTCTCTCTCACCCTCTCTCTCTCTCTCTCACCCTCTCTCTCTCTCTCTCTCTCTCTCTCTCTGTTACTTTTTTATCTCCTCCCGCTCCTCGTCTCTTCCACTCCTTTCCTCTCTCGATTAAAAACATTGACCTTGTGTTACATCCTGTATATAGCGGAGGAATTAAGTAGATACACACTATTTAGTTAGTGCTCAATTATATCAGCCTTGTGCCAGACTAAGATAATAATTGCCAGTGTTCCGTATCATTACGTTTTTTTCCTTCTTAAACACCCTTTCCTTCTCATTTCATTCTCTCTCTCTCTCTCTCTCTCTCTCTCTCTCTATCTATCTATCTATCTATCTATCTATCTATCTTTGTCTGTCTCCCCCTCTCTCTCTTACTTTTTTTATCTCCTCCCCCTCGTCTCCCCCTCCTTCTCTCCCCCTCTCTTATGTTCTACTCACGTAGAGAACTCTACCCTATCTCCTCCTCTCCCTCTTCCTCCTTTCGACTCATCCCCACCCGTTACCTTCGCAAACGCAGTCACTTTAACCCAGCAGTAATAAATTATCATTTGACGCAAGCGGGGACGGTGACGTCACTCACACAGCCGGAAACGAATGACCCGGAAGTGGCAATGTCACCTCAATTCTGCTGCTTGACAATCACTTCCGGTCCAGGTAAAGAACTGGACGTAATCAAAACTATAATTTGACAAGATGTTGCCAAGGCAACGAGTCCTCCCCCACCCTCACACACACTTTCGCCCATTGCTGATCAGGGGGTTTTCGGTTGAAACGGTCAGTAGTCTATAAATGTACCTATGGGGTATAATTAGCGGGAGGAGATTTTTGTTAGGTCGGGTGTGGGGGTGGTATGTTGAAAATAAACAAACAAAAATGAAAGTGAAAGTAGACGAAATGGATTAGGTTTGGTTTGGTTTGTTTTGTTTTGTTTTACGGCATATCAACCTCAGTGGGTCATTTAATACCGATAAAGTTTTGAAATAAATCAATTCTTAATGGATAATACAATTTTTTATAAATACATTTTTCTATTTAACCCATAGATGGGACCCTAACAGGTACTACCACTCCGGGTCAGAGTGGACCAGGGAGCAATGGTGATGAATGGGGTGCTCCACATTCCCCAAACCTCCAGAACTGGAACCTCACCATCAGATAGAGTTTAACGTCATTCCCAGGACATGTAAACCCGCAACCACCGCCTTCTAGCACCCATATGATAAAAAGGGTTGGGGCTTGCCATAAGGGCAATAGGGTTGGGAAAATCATATAGGTGCTAGAGCTTGACGTGACCAGCCGATTGATCGGAGGGGGCCTCTCAGACCGCCCGTCTAGCCCAAGATAGAGCCAAAGTGGAGTATTGCAAGTCTTGAATTGCTCATCCACCTGGACTCTATCCTTAAGCATCACGGGTCGCCACCCACGGCCAACAGGTGGCCCCATTGGGGGAGTCTTACCCCTCTGCAGAGGTGCAGTCGGTGCATTCTAACGCCCCAGCCGACAGGGCGGGCAATGGATTAGGGTTTTTCTTTACTTTTCTAGATAATAAACAAATAAATCAATACTTATACAATGATATTGATAGCTTTTTGATTTAGTGCGTCCTGGGACGCACATATCTGCTTTGAATGAGTCCCCGGAAAAACTTACGGGTCCGAACTCCTACCTCCGTCTAACTCCTACCTTGTAACCTATCCTGTCTAATTCATTTCTATGAAAGTATTAAAATGTATTTACAGTTAGCTTGAAATGGTAAGAGAGATAAGGAAAACGTAACACACTGGTACGTATGGATAGGATTTTGCTACGTCCTTTTAAATTTTTGTGCGTCAGAGACGCAGGACGCGTACCTATCTCTGTTTATAGCGAGGATCCAGCATGCTTTTCAGTAGTAATAGATTTGTGAATGTAGCTTGCTAACCATTTCACCACGATGGTACGCTCATGTCTGTCTTGGTTAAAACACTAAACTCCATCCAGTCAGGTGGTCTAAGGATTGTGGAGTCGTCCCTTCGTTGTTGGTTCACTCTGACCCGGAGTGGTAGTATCTACCAGGTTACTATCAATAGCTTAAATAAACATTTTTTAAGATTATCAGTACTCGCAAAAAACGGCCTCCGGGCGGTGTAAAAATGAATTTTTGAAAGGTATTGCCTGAAGAGGGCTGGGAGTTAAAAATTCAATGTTAAAGTTATTGTATCACGAGTAAAGTCATCAAATTTATGGATAAATTGCTGCACAAAATAATGCCATAAAGACAAACTATATCAAAACGAAAATTGATAAGACCCAACAAATAGTAAATGTAGACTATGCGATAATAGAGATGAGACCGTAAACCATGTACTATGCGAATGTAGCAAAGTAGTACAACCAGAATACAAAACTAGACACGACTGGGTTGGGAAGCTGATCCACTGGGAATTATGCAAAAAATTAAATTTTGACCATACAACAAAATGGTATATGCATAAACCAGAATCTGTTCTTGAGAACGAGAGTCAGAAAATTCTCTGGGACTTTGAAATAAAAACGGATCACCTTATCCCAGCAAGAAGCTCAGTCCTAGTGTTGATTAACAAAAAAGAAAGAACTTGTCAACTGGTGGATTTTGCAGTGCAAGCAGATCACAGGGTGAAGTTAAAGGAAAATGAAAAAATGGATAAATATCTGGACCTTGCCAGAGAACTGAAGAAGTTATGGAATATGAAAGTGAAAGTTATACCAATTGTAGTTGGTGCACTTGGAACAGTCCCAAAAGGATTGGAAAAGGGTCTGGAATGTTTGGAAATCAGAGGAAGGGTTGAAACCATTCAGAACACTGCACTGCTGCAATCTGCCAGAATACTCAGAAGAGTCCTTGAGACCTGAGGAGACTTGCTGTCACTCAGACTCCAGTGAAACTCAAAATGGGTGAATAATAATAATAATAATAATAATAATAATAATAATAATAATAATAATACCAGATCAAACCACTATGAAATCACTTGATGAAAATGAAAATTACAAATACTTAGGAATTTTAGACAATATTAAGCAAGCAGAAATGAAAGAAAAGTAAAAAAAAATAATATCTCAGGAGAACTAGAAAACTTTTAGAAACCAAACTTAACAGCAGAAATCTAATCAAAGGAATCAATACCTGAGCTGTCCCCATTATAAGATACTCAGCACCATTCTTAAAATGGACAGAATACTCAGAAGAGTCCTGGAGACCTGAGGAGACTTGCAGTCACTCAGACTCAAGGGAAATAACATCAGCTAATGCTGGTGTGAAAAACTACGAACTATAATAATAATAATAATAATAATAAGAAGAAGAAGAAGAAGAAGAAGAAGAAGAAGAAAGGAAGAAAGAAGAAGAAGAAGAGAAATGAAAGAAGAAAGAAGAAGAGAAGAAGAAGAAAGAGAAAAGAAAGAAGAAATGGAGAAAGAGAAGAAGAAGAAGAAAAAGAAGAAGAAGAAAAGAAGAGGAGAGGAGGAGAAATGGAGCAAGAAAAAAATGGAGAAAGAAGTAGAAGAAAAGAAGAAGAAGAAGAAGAAGAAGAAGAAGAAGAAGAAGAAGAAGAAGAAGAAGAAGAAAAGAAGAAGAAAGAGAAGAAGAAGAAAAAAAAGAAGAAGAGGGAGAGGAGAAATGGAGAAGAAGAAGAAAGAAGAAGAAGAAGAAGAAGAAGAAGAAATGGAGAAAGAGAAGAAGAGAAGAAGAGAAGAAGAAGAAGAAGAAGAAGAAGAAGAAGAAGAAGAAGAAGAATGAGAAAGAAGAAGAAGAAGAAGAAGAAGAAGAAGAAGAAGAAATGGAAAAGAAGGAAAGAAGAAGAAGAAGAAGAGAAGAAGAGAAAAGAAGAGAGAAGAAGGAGAAATGGAAGAAGAAGAAGAAGAAGAAGAAGAAAAGAAAAGAAGAAGAAGAAGAAGAAGAAGAGAAGAAGAAGAAGAAGAAGAAGAAAAAAGAAGAAGAGAGAGGAAGAAAGGAGAAGAAGAAAGAAGAAAAGAAGAAGAAGAAGAAGAGAAGAAGAAGAAGAAATGGAGAAGAAGAAGAAGAAGAAGAAGAAGAAAAAGAGAAGAAAAAGAAGAAGAAGAAGAAAAAGAAGAAGAAGAAGAAATGGAGAAAGAAGGAGAAGAAAAATAATAATGATAATAATAATAAGAAGAAGAAAGAGACAAAGAAGAAGAAGAAGAAGAAGAAGAAGGAGAAGAAGAAAAAGAAGAAGCAGAAGAAATGGAGAAAGAAGAAGAAGAAGAAGAAGAAGAAGAAGAAGAAGAAACTTAGTTCTGTTCCACTTAAATAAAATGTTGTGTGCACCTACTAATTATCAATTAAATGATCATTTTGACAAATTTGCACATAAATGTCATACAAAATTGCAGGTATTTTTTTTCATCGTACAACGTGTAATAAATACCACGTGCGATATCCTGCCCTCGTCAGCCGCTAACAAGGTGTGATAACACAATTTCGGCGGCTAAAAGCGGGACTGCCACACCTAGTGCCACCAAGCAGGCTTTTGGCCACCGGGCAGGGTATGAAATAAAAAAAATAAAAAATATAAAAAATAAAAATATTAAATAAGATAAATAGATGAATACATAAATAGATGAATAAATGAATATTTTTATATGTAAAAGAAAAAGGAAAAAAATGTATTTTTTTCATCATACAAAGTGTATTAAATACCACGTGCAATATCCTGCCCTCGTCAGCCGCTAACTAGGTGTAATAACACAATTTCGGCTGCTAAAAGCGGGATTGCCACACCTACTGCCGCCTAGCAGCCTTTTCGCCACTGGACAGGGTATTTTAAAAATAATGAAAAAATAAAGATTATAAAATAGAATAATTAGATAAACTAGCAAATATATTCACCCTCCGCCGGGTGCGAGTATTTAAGTTTTAATGTAATAAAATATCATATTAATTTAGAAAGGCTAATGAAACTATAAAATGTAGATAAAAAAGATTTAAAACGGAGAGGGATATAATCGAAAAATAGAACAACTGAAACTTACTTTTCCATCACTTCTGTCTTTCATTGCTGAATTTTCCTAATTTAAATATAGTTAATATAGGAAGTAAAGAATAAAATTACAGTTATTTCTTCTTGTTAATGGATTTCTTTTTTAATTATTCCCGAGATTTTGGCTCTTATTCATAACGATAAAACCAAACAATTAGAAATCAATAATACTAAGCATATATTTATTAAAATCAAATTTTTAATATCAATATGCAAATTAACCTTCCCGTTCACACAGTAAACCGCTATTTTGTTGTATATATAAATACAATTGCATAGTATGCTGCCCCGCCCAATGGGTGGGGATTGCTATAATTAACGGCATCGATCACAGGGGGCCACCCCCCAGGCTACACCTGTCCCCTCGATTTAAAGGGGCAGGGCTGGGTTTATTGCCCAGCGCCTGAGGCGCCCCCTTGCGGGAGAATGCCGACGGGATCGACGCAATTTTTCACCCACCACCCATGAGCTTCGGTTTGTGGGTGGTCCCACGTTAATATGGCCTTGTGCCTAACCCGTGAGTTACGAAGTAAATAAAATGCAGATAAGGCTAACAGTATTTATAATGTAAAGCAATTTTATTAATAATTGAGGTTAAAATAAAAAAATAAAATTATGGAGAATGTGACATAAATAACTAAGGGAATTGTGACTTGAGTAGAAATATAGTTTCGGTTACAGACAGAAAAACTCACAATCTCCATTATAATAAGAGATAAGTAAATAACGTCGGTTCGTCTCAGCAGTTTCAAGTTAAATGTATTACATCAGAAATAACATTGATAACAATAAAAACTAAAAACATACAAAGAAAAACGTTATCGTCACTTTAAATCTTTTCTCTTTTCTTAGCAACGGAACGGAGATAGATAAAAGAAATAAACAATTTTAAGACACTTTTTCTTCTCCTTTATTTCATATAATTCGTTCTTTCTTTCTTTCTTCTACACATACTTCTGGACTGTTTTCTTTCTTTCTTTCTATAATTCTTTCTTTCTTTTTTTCTATAATTCTTTCTTTCTTTCTTTCTTTCTTTCTTTCTTTCTTTCTTTCTTTCTTTCTTTCTATAATTCTTTATTTATTTATTTATTTATTTTTTATCGATTTCTTTCTTTTTTTTCCTTCTGGATTTTTTTCTTTCTTTATTTCTATATTCTTTCTTTCTTTCTTTCTATAATTCTTTCTTTCTTTCTTTCTATAATTCTTTCTTTCTTTCTTTCTTAATTTCTTTCTTTCTTTCTTCTTTTTCTTTCTATATTTTTTTCTTTCTATAATTCTTACTTTCTTTCTTTCTTTTTTATCGATTTCTTTCTTTTTTTTCCTTCTGGGTTTTTTCTTTCTTTATTTCTATAATTCTTTCTTTCTTTCTTTCTATAATTTTTTCTTTCTTTCTTTCTATAATTCTTACTTTCTTTCTTTCTTTTTTATCGATTTCTTTCTTTTTTTCCTTCTGGGTTGTTTTCTTTCTTCCTTTCTTTCTTTCTTTCTTCTTTCTTTCTTTCTTTCTTTCTATAATTCTTTCTTTCTTTCTTTCTTTCTATAATTCTTTCTTTCTTTCTTTCTTTCTTTCTTTCTTTTCTTTCTTGATTTCTTTCTTTTTTTCCTTCTGGATTTTTCTTTCTTTCTTTCTTTCTTTCTTTCTATAATTCTTTCTTTCTTTCTTTCTTTTTTTATTTATTTATTTTTTTCCTTTTTTTCTTTCTTTCTTTCTATTAATTCTTTCTTTCTTTCTTTCTTTTCTTTTTCTTTCTTCTTTTTTCTTTCTTTTTTCTTTTTTCCTTCTGTGTTTTTTCTTTCTTTCTTACTTTCTTTCTATAATTCTTTCTTTCTTTCTTTCTATAATTCTTTCTTTCTTTCTTTCTTTTTCATCGATTTCTTTCTTTTTTTTCTTCTTTCTTTCTCTCTTTCTATAATTCTTTCTTTCTTTCTTTTTTTATTGATTTCTTTCTATTTCCTTTTTGGATTTTTTTCTTTCTTTCTTTCTATAATTCTTTCTTTCTTTCTTTGTTTTTTCTTATTTTTCTTTCTTTCTTTCTATAATTCTTTCTTTCTTTCTTTCTTTTTCATCGATTTCTTTCTTTTTTTCCTTCTGGGTTGTTTTCTTTCTTTCTTTCTTTCTTCTTTTCTTTCTATAATTCTTTCTATAATTCTTTCTTTCTTTCTTTCGTTCTTTCTATAATTCTTTCTTTCTTTCTTTCTTTTTTATTGATTTCTTTCTTTTTTTCCTTCTGAATTTTTTTCTTTCTTTCTTTCTATAATTCTTTCTTTCTTTCTTTCTTTTTCATCAATTTCTTTCTTTTTTCCTTCTGGGTTGTTTTCTTTCTTCTTCTTCTTTCTTTCTATAATCTTTCTATAATTCTTTCTTTCTTTCTTTCGTTCTTTCTATAATTCTTTCTTTCTTTCTTTCTTTTTTATTGATTTCTTTCTTTTTTTCCTTATGGATTTTTTTCTTTCTTTCTTTCTATAATTCTTTCTTTCTTTCTTTGTTTTTTCTTTATTTATTTCTTTTTTTCCTTCTGTGTTTTTTCTTTCTTTCTTTCTTTCTTTCTTTCTATAATTCTTTCTTTTTTTCTTTCTTTTTCATCGATTTCTTTCTTTTTTTCCTTCTTGGTTGTTTTCTTTCGTTCTTTCTTTCTATAATTCTTTCTTTCTTTCTTTCTTTCTTTTTTATTGATTTCTTTCTTTTTTTCCTTCTGGATTTTTTCTTACTTTCTTTCTAGAATTCTTTCTTTCTTTCTTTTTTATTGATTTCTTTCTTTTTTCCTTCTGGATATTTTCTTTCTTTCTTTCTATAATTCTTTCTTTCTTTCTTTCTTTCTTTTTTATCGATTTCTTTTTTTTCCTTCTTTCTTCTTTCTTTCTTTCTATAATTCTTTCCTTCTATATATATAATATATATATATATATATTATATATATATATATATCGGTATATAGTCGGTATATATATATATATTATATATATATATATATATATATATATCTTACCTCATATATATATATATGTGTGTGTGTGTGTGTGTGTGTGTGTGTGTGTGTGTGTGTGGTGATTGCCACTTCTTCACAGAATAAGGCCATTTCTACAAGTATTTCAGTTGTGAGCACGCAGATGGCCCACGGATCCAACTTGTTTTTTATGTACCCTGTTACACATATGAAACCCTCGACAAACATGCCCTGCCACACAGGTCAGACTTAAATGTAGGAAATGTTTCCATGACGTCTGTCATGTGTCACTTAAGGATGGAGTGCTCGAGCCCCCTTACCTCAAAATTCTTATAACTACCTGTCTTTCCAAGAGGATGTGTATCCAGCCCAACCCCTTCTGTCAATTTATCCTTATCACTGAAACTGACTTCCGCAAGGGCATCGATGTCGACCCCATATTGAGACGCTCCTCTGTTCCGACACCAGTTCGTCGTTTGGGGTTTCCCGATCTCTCAAGATCGAGAAGTGTCCAGACATTCCAGGTGGCTATTCTTAGCGTTGTTTTTTGTTGTAATATTTTCTTGTTTTCACCCAGCTCATGTGGACATCCGTCGAACCGCAGGTCTCTGGCCAGCTTGATAGTTTCGTCAGGCCACGTTTTTATTTTATTCAGACGTGGTCTGACGAAACTCGGTGGGCCTCAGATACCCACGAGTGAAATGGTCCGTAATCACGATTTAAGGCCTTTTTATTCACAAATAAATTTGCTCGGTTTATAATAATTAAACATTGAGTTCTCATACGGAACCTGAACAGTACAACAAACAGCCTAGAATCACCTTGTACCAAGAAACTTGGTACTCCAACAAAGAATATATTATATATATATATATAATATATATATATATAATATATTATATATATGTGTGTGTGTTGTGTGTGTGTGTGTGTGTGTGTGTGTGTGTGTGTAGCAGCATTTTTCATGTAGGCATATATTGTTAAATAATACAGTCATTTTTTGTCTGCAAATTTTGTCCTTTGTTTTTTCGTGGATTTTTCTGTCTAATATGCAGAGCTTATAAGACTTTTAGTCGTTGATTTTCTTTCTATAATAGTGGTGTTATATTATTTTTTTGAATTTAGTATTGGGACAAGAGTGTGTTTTTGATGTTGGACTATTGAGCTATTGTCTGTATGGTGCATTGTAATGGAAAAGCCCATTGTTGTACGGTTTCAAAATACACTGAAGATGGCCCACGATCGGCCGGAAAGTACTTGGTCTATGACATATGGCAAATTCCTCAGCCAATTTTCGTCAGATATTACAAAAACTATCCGGCAATACGAAAAAACAAAGGACAAAATTATTAAGGAGGGCAAATGCGAAATTGCACAGGCTTCAAAACTTCAAAGACTACGACAAATCTCCGTG
>JALAJA010001944.1:0-18471 GCA_023376005.1 Doryteuthis pealeii | reverse complement strand
TTCTAGGGTATGAAACCAATGTCAGACGTCACCATGGACAAAGGCCAACTGATTGGTACCGACCCTCTCCGACTGGGAAGCCAGTGCCACGGAATAGCGGTAGCGTAGGGTCGATGGGGGCAATATGAGACACCTCTATATCTTCGCACTGGATGACTCTAGAGTTATGAAACCAATGTCAGACGTCACCATGGACCAAAACTGATTGTCCGACCCTCTCCGACTGGGAAGCCAGTCACGGAATAGCGGTAGCGTAGGGTCGATGGGGCAATATGAGACACCTCTATATCTTCGCACTGGATGACTCTAGAGTTATGAAACCAATGTCAGACGTCACCATGGACCAAAGGCCAACTGATTTGGTCGACCCTCTCCGACTGGGAAGCCAGTGCCACGGAATAGCGGTAGCGTAGGGTCGATGGGGCAAATGAGACACCTCTATATCTTTGCACTGGATGACTCTAGAGTTATGAAACCAATGTCAGACGTCACCATGGACCAAAGGCCAACTGATTGGGTACCGACCCTCTCCGACTGGGAAGCCAGTGGAATAGCGGTAGCGTAGGGTCGATGGGGCAAATGAGACACCTCTATATCTTTGCACTGGATGACTCTAGGTTATGAAACCAATGTCAGACGTCACCATGGACCAAAGGCCAACTGATTGGGTACCGACCCTCTCCGACTGGGAAGCCAGTGTCACGGAATAGCGGTAGCGTAGGGTCGATGGGGCAAATGAGACACCTCTATATCTTTGCACTGGATGACTCTAGAGTTATGAAACCAATGTCAGACGTCACCATGGACCAAAGGCCAACTGATTGGGTCCGACCCTCTCCGACTGGGAAGCCAGTGTCACGGAATAGCGGTAGCGTAGGGTCGGGGGGCAATATGAGACACCTCTATATCTTCGCACTGGATGACTCTAGAGTTATGAAACCAATGTCAGACGTCACCATGGACCAAAGGCCAACTGATTGGGTCGACCCTCTCCGACTGGGAAGCCAGTGTCACGGAATAGCGGTAGCGTAGG
Source organism: Doryteuthis pealeii (assembly GCA_023376005.1). Taxonomy (NCBI): domain Eukaryota; kingdom Metazoa; phylum Mollusca; class Cephalopoda; order Myopsida; family Loliginidae; genus Doryteuthis; species Doryteuthis pealeii. Next base: position 17,438 of record JALAJA010001944.1, on the reverse strand, counting down.
GTCGATGGGGCAAATGAGACACCTCTATATCTTTGCACTGGATGACTCTAGAGTTATGAAACCAATGTCAGACGTCACCATGGACCAAAGGCCAACTGATTGGGTCGACCCTCTCCGACTGGGAAGCCAGTGTCACGGAATAGCGGTAGCGTAGGGTCTGGGGCAAATGAGACACCTCTATATCTTTGCACTGGATGACTCTAGAGTTATGAAACCAATGTCAGACGTCACCATGGACCAAAGGCCAACTGATTGGGTGACCCTCTCCGACTGGGAAGCCAGTGTCACGGAATAGCGGTAGCGTAGGGTCGGGGGGCAAATGAGACACCTCTATATCTTTGCACTGGATGACTCTAGAGTTATGAAACCAATGTCAGACGTCACCATGGACCAAAGGCCAACTGATTGGGTGCCGACCCTCTCCGACTGGGAAGCCAGTGTCACGGAATAGCGGTAGCGTAGGGTCATGGGGCAAAGTGAGACACCTCTATATCTTTGCACTGGATGACTCTAGAGTTATGAAACCAATGTCAGACGTCACCATGGACCAAAGGCCAACTGATTTGGTCGACCCTCTCCGACTGGGAAGCCAGTGTCACGGAATAGCGGTAGCGTAGGGTCGGGGGGCAAAGTGAGACACCTCTATATCTTTGCACTGGATGACTCTAGAGTTATGAAACCAATGTCAGACGTCACCATGGACCAAAGGCCAACTGATTGGGTGCCGACCCTCTCCGACTGGGAAGCCAGTGTCACGGAATAGCGGTAGCGTAGGGTTGGGGCAAAGTGAGACACCTCTATATCTTTGCACTGGATGACTCTAGAGTTATGAAACCAATGTCAGACGTCACCATGGACCAAAGGCCAACTGATTGGGTCCGACCCTCTCCGACTGGGAAGCCAGTGTCACGGAATAGCGGTAGCGTAGGGTCTGGGGCAAAGTGAGACACCTCTATATCTTTGCACTGGATGACTCTAGAGTTATGAAACCAATGTCAGACGTCACCATGGACCAAAGGCCAACTGATTGGGTGACCCTCTCCGACTGGGAAGCCAGTGTCACGGAATAGCGGTAGCGTAGGGTCGGGTGGGGCAAAGTGAGACACCTCTATATCTTTGCACTGGATGACTCTAGAGTTATGAAACCAATGTCAGACGTCACCATGGACCAAAGGCCAACTGATTTGGTCCGACCCTCTCCGACTGGGAAGCCAGTGTCACGGAATAGCGGTAGCGTAGGGTCGATGGGGCAAAGTGAGACACCTCTATATCTTTGCACTGGATGACTCTAGGTTATGAAACCAATGTCAGACGTCACCATGGACCAAAGGCCAACTGATTTGGTCGACCCTCTCCGACTGGGAAGCCAGTGTCACGGAATAGCGGTAGCGTAGGGTCGGGTGGGGCAAATGAGACACCTCTATATCTTTGCACTGGATGACTCTAGAGTTATGAAACCAATGTCAGACGTCACCATGGACCAAAGGCCAACTGATTGGGTGCCGACCCTCTCCGACTGGGAAGCCAGTGTCACGGAATAGCGGTAGCGTAGGGTTGGGGCAAAGTGAGACACCTCTATATCTTTGCACTGGATGACTCTAGAGTTATGAAACCAATGTCAGACGTCACCATGGACCAAAGGCCAACTGATTTGGTGCCGACCCTCTCCGACTGGGAAGCCAGTGTCACGGAATAGCGGTAGCGTAGGGTTGGGGCAAATGAGACACCTCTATCTTTGCACTGGATGACTCTAGGTTATGAAACCAATGTCAGACGTCACCATGGACCAAAGGCCAACTGATTTGGGTGACCCTCTCCGACTGGGAAGCCAGTGTCACGGAATAGCGGTAGCGTAGGGTCGATGGGGCAAATGAGACACCTCTATATCTTTGCACTGGATGACTCTAGGGTTATGAAACCAATGTCAGACGTCACCATGGACCAAAGGCCAACTGATTGGGTGCCGACCCTCTCCGACTGGGAAGCCAGTGTCACGGAATAGCGGTAGCGTAGGGTCTGGGGCAAAGTGAGACACCTCTATATCTTTGCACTGGATGACTCTAGGTTATGAAACCAATGTCAGACGTCACCATGGACCAAAGGCCAACTGATTGGGTCGACCCTCTCCGACTGGGAAGCCAGTGTCACGGAATAGCGGTAGCGTAGGGTCTGGGGCAAATGAGACACCTCTATATCTTTGCACTGGATGACTCTAGAGTTATGAAACCAATGTCAGACGTCACCATGGACCAAAGGCCAACTGATTGGGTCCGACCCTCTCCGACTGGGAAGCCAGTGTCACGGAATAGCGGTAGCGTAGGGTTGGGGCAAATGAGACACCTCTATATCTTTGCACTGGATGACTCTAGAGTTATGAAACCAATGTCAGACGTCACCATGGACCAAAGGCCAACTGATTGGGTGACCCTCTCCGACTGGGAAGCCAGTGTCACGGAATAGCGGTAGCGTAGGGTCTGGGGCAAAGTGAGACACCTCTATATCTTTGCACTGGATGACTCTAGAGTTATGAAACCAATGTCAGACGTCACCATGGACCAAAGGCCAACTGATTGGGTCGACCCTCTCCGACTGGGAAGCCAGTGTCACGGAATAGCGGTAGCGTAGGGTCTGGGGCAAAGTGAGACACCTCTATATCTTTGCACTGGATGACTCTAGAGTTATGAAACCAATGTCAGACGTCACCATGGACCAAAGGCCAACTGATTTGGTCCGACCCTCTCCGACTGGGAAGCCAGTGTCACGGAATAGCGGTAGCGTAGGGTCGGGTGGGGCAAAGTGAGACACCTCTATATCTTTGCACTGGATGACTCTAGAGTTATGAAACCAATGTCAGACGTCACCATGGACCAAAGGCCAACTGATTTGGTCGACCCTCTCCGACTGGGAAGCCAGTGTCACGGAATAGCGGTAGCGTAGGGTCGATGGGGCAAATGAGACACCTCTATATCTTTGCACTGGATGACTCTAGGTTATGAAACCAATGTCAGACGTCACCATGGACCAAAGGCCAACTGATTTGGTCGACCCTCTCCGACTGGGAAGCCAGTCACGGAATAGCGGTAGCGTAGGGTCGGGGGGCAAAGTGAGACACCTCTATATCTTTGCACTGGATGACTCTAGAGTTATGAAACCAATGTCAGACGTCACCATGGACCAAAGGCCAACTGATTGGGTCGACCCTCTCCGACTGGGAAGCCAGTGTCACGGAATAGCGGTAGCGTAGGGTCGATGGGGCAAATGAGACACCTCTATATCTTTGCACTGGATGACTCTAGGTTATGAAACCAATGTCAGACGTCACCATGGACCAAAGGCCAACTGATTTGGTCCGACCCTCTCCGACTGGGAAGCCAGTGTCACGGAATAGCGGTAGCGTAGGGTCGGGGCAAATGAGACACCTCTATATCTTTGCACTGGATGACTCTAGAGTTATGAAACCAATGTCAGACGTCACCATGGACCAAAGGCCAACTGATTGGGTCGACCCTCTCCGACTGGGAAGCCAGTGTCACGGAATAGCGGTAGCGTAGGGTCTGGGGCAAAGTGAGACACCTCTATATCTTTGCACTGGATGACTCTAGAGTTATGAAACCAATGTCAGACGTCACCATGGACCAAAGGCCAACTGATTGGGTGCCGACCCTCTCCGACTGGGAAGCCAGTGTCACGGAATAGCGGTAGCGTAGGGTCGATGGGGCAAAGTGAGACACCTCTATATCTTTGCACTGGATGACTCTAGAGTTATGAAACCAATGTCAGACGTCACCATGGACCAAAGGCCAACTGATTGGTCGACCCTCTCCGACTGGGAAGCCAGTGTCACGGAATAGCGGTAGCGTAGGGTCGGGGGGCAAATGAGACACCTCTATATCTTTGCACTGGATGACTCTAGTTATGAAACCAATGTCAGACGTCACCATGGACCAAAGGCCAACTGATTTGGTCGACCCTCTCCGACTGGGAAGCCAGTGTCACGGAATAGCGGTAGCGTAGGGTCTGGGGCAAATGAGACACCTCTATATCTTTGCACTGGATGACTCTAGGTTATGAAACCAATGTCAGACGTCACCATGGACCAAAGGCCAACTGATTTGGTCGACCCTCTCCGACTGGGAAGCCAGTGTCACGGAATAGCGGTAGCGTAGGGTTGGGGCAAAGTGAGACACCTCTATATCTTTGCACTGGATGACTCTAGAGTTATGAAACCAATGTCAGACGTCACCATGGACCAAAGGCCAACTGATTTGGTCGACCCTCTCCGACTGGGAAGCCAGTGTCACGGAATAGCGGTAGCGTAGGGTCTGGGGCAAAGTGAGACACCTCTATATCTTTGCACTGGATGACTCTAGAGTTATGAAACCAATGTCAGACGTCACCATGGACCAAAGGCCAACTGATTTGGTCGACCCTCTCCGACTGGGAAGCCAGTGTCACGGAATAGCGGTAGCGTAGGGTCTGGGGCAAATGAGACACCTCTATATCTTTGCACTGGATGACTCTAGAGTTATGAAACCAATGTCAGACGTCACCATGGACCAAAGGCCAACTGATTTGGTGCCGACCCTCTCCGACTGGGAAGCCAGTGTCACGGAATAGCGGTAGCGTAGGGTCGATGGGGCAAAGTGAGACACCTCTATCTTTTCACTGGATGACTCTAGGGTTATGAAACCAATGTCAGACGTCACCATGGACCAAAGGCCAACTGATTTGGTGCGACCCTCTCCGACTGGGAAGCCAGTGTCACGGAATAGCGGTAGCGTAGGGTTGGGGCAAAGTGAGACACCTCTATATCTTTGCACTGGATGACTCTAGTTATGAAACCAATGTCAGACGTCACCATGGACCAAAGGCCAACTGATTGGGTCGACCCTCTCCGACTGGGAAGCCAGTGTCACGGAATAGCGGTAGCGTAGGGTATGGGGCAAAGTGAGACACCTCTATATCTTTGCACTGGACTCTAGAGTTATGAAACCAATGTCAGACGTCACCATGGACCAAAGGCCAACTGATTGGGTCGACCCTCTCCGACTGGGAAGCCAGTGTCACGGAATAGCGGTAGCGTAGGGTCGATGGGGCAAAGTGAGACACCTCTATATCTTTGCACTGGATGACTCTAGAGTTATGAAACCAATGTCAGACGTCACCATGGACCAAAGGCCAACTGATTGGGTGCGACCCTCTCCGACTGGGAAGCCAGTGTCACGGAATAGCGGTAGCGTAGGGTCGGGTGGGGCAAAGTGAGACACCTCTATATCTTTGCACTGGATGACTCTAGAGTTATGAAACCAATGTCAGACGTCACCATGGACCAAAGGCCAACTGATTTGGTGACCCTCTCCGACTGGGAAGCCAGTGTCACGGAATAGCGGTAGCGTAGGGTTGGGGCAAAGTGAGACACCTCTATATCTTTGCACTGGATGACTCTAGAGTTATGAAACCAATGTCAGACGTCACCATGGACCAAAGGCCAACTGATTTGGTCGACCCTCTCCGACTGGGAAGCCAGTGTCACGGAATAGCGGTAGCGTAGGGTCTGGGGCAAAGTGAGACACCTCTATATCTTTGCACTGGATGACTCTAGAGTTATGAAACCAATGTCAGACGTCACCATGGACCAAAGGCCAACTGATTGGGTGCGACCCTCTCCGACTGGGAAGCCAGTGTCACGGAATAGCGGTAGCGTAGGGTCGGGTGGGGCAAAGTGAGACACCTCTATATCTTTGCACTGGATGACTCTAGAGTTATGAAACCAATGTCAGACGTCACCATGGACCAAAGGCCAACTGATTGGGTCGACCCTCTCCGACTGGGAAGCCAGTGTCACGGAATAGCGGTAGCGTAGGGTCTGGGGCAAAGTGAGACACCTCTATATCTTTGCACTGGATGACTCTAGAGTTATGAAACCAATGTCAGACGTCACCATGGACCAAAGGCCAACTGATTTGGTCGACCCTCTCCGACTGGGAAGCCAGTGTCACGGAATAGCGGTAGCGTAGGGTTGGGGCAAAGTGAGACACCTCTATATCTTTGCACTGGATGACTCTAGAGTTATGAAACCAATGTCAGACGTCACCATGGACCAAAGGCCAACTGATTTGGTGCCGACCCTCTCCGACTGGGAAGCCAGTGTCACGGAATAGCGGTAGCGTAGGGTCGGGGGGCAAAGTGAGACACCTCTATATCTTTGCACTGGATGACTCTAGGGTTATGAAACCAATGTCAGACGTCACCATGGACCAAAGGCCAACTGATTTGGGTGACCCTCTCCGACTGGGAAGCCAGTGTCACGGAATAGCGGTAGCGTAGGGTTGGGGCAAAGTGAGACACCTCTATATCTTTGCACTGGATGACTCTAGGTTATGAAACCAATGTCAGACGTCACCATGGACCAAAGGCCAACTGATTGGGTCGACCCTCTCCGACTGGGAAGCCAGTGTCACGGAATAGCGGTAGCGTAGGGTCGGGTGGGGCAAAGTGAGACACCTCTATATCTTTGCACTGGATGACTCTAGTTATGAAACCAATGTCAGACGTCACCATGGACCAAAGGCCAACTGATTTGGTCGACCCTCTCCGACTGGGAAGCCAGTGTCACGGAATAGCGGTAGCGTAGGGTCTGGGGCAAATGAGACACCTCTATATCTTTGCACTGGATGACTCTAGAGTTATGAAACCAATGTCAGACGTCACCATGGACCAAAGGCCAACTGATTTGGTCGACCCTCTCCGACTGGGAAGCCAGTGTCACGGAATAGCGGTAGCGTAGGGTCGGGTGGGGCAAATGAGACACCTCTATATCTTTGCACTGGATGACTCTAGAGTTATGAAACCAATGTCAGACGTCACCATGGACCAAAGGCCAACTGATTGGGTCGACCCTCTCCGACTGGGAAGCCAGTGTCACGGAATAGCGGTAGCGTAGGGTCGGGTGGGGCAAAGTGAGACACCTCTATATCTTTGCACTGGATGACTCTAGGTTATGAAACCAATGTCAGACGTCACCATGGACCAAAGGCCAACTGATTTGGTCGACCCTCTCCGACTGGGAAGCCAGTGTCACGGAATAGCGGTAGCGTAGGGTCGATGGGGCAAAGTGAGACACCTCTATATCTTTGCACTGGATGACTCTAGAGTTATGAAACCAATGTCAGACGTCACCATGGACCAAAGGCCAACTGATTTGGTCGACCCTCTCCGACTGGGAAGCCAGTGTCACGGAATAGCGGTAGCGTAGGGTCGATGGGGCAAAGTGAGACACCTCTATATCTTTGCACTGGATGACTCTAGGGTTATGAAACCAATGTCAGACGTCACCATGGACCAAAGGCCAACTGATTGGGTGCGACCCTCTCCGACTGGGAAGCCAGTGTCACGGAATAGCGGTAGCGTAGGGTCGATGGGGCAAAGTGAGACACCTCTATATCTTTGCACTGGATGACTCTAGAGTTATGAAACCAATGTCAGACGTCACCATGGACCAAAGGCCAACTGATTGGGTCGACCCTCTCCGACTGGGAAGCCAGTGTCACGGAATAGCGGTAGCGTAGGGTCGATGGGGCAAATGAGACACCTCTATATCTTTGCACTGGATGACTCTAGAGTTATGAAACCAATGTCAGACGTCACCATGGACCAAAGGCCAACTGATTGGGTCGACCCTCTCCGACTGGGAAGCCAGTGTCACGGAATAGCGGTAGCGTAGGGTCGGGGGGCAAATGAGACACCTCTATATCTTTGCACTGGATGACTCTAGAGTTATGAAACCAATGTCAGACGTCACCATGGACCAAAGGCCAACTGATTTGGTCGACCCTCTCCGACTGGGAAGCCAGTGTCACGGAATAGCGGTAGCGTAGGGTTGGGGCAAATGAGACACCTCTATATCTTTGCACTGGATGACTCTAGAGTTATGAAACCAATGTCAGACGTCACCATGGACCAAAGGCCAACTGATTTGGGTGACCCTCTCCGACTGGGAAGCCAGTGTCACGGAATAGCGGTAGCGTAGGGTTGGGGCAAATGAGACACCTCTATATCTTTGCACTGGATGACTCTAGAGTTATGAAACCAATGTCAGACGTCACCATGGACCAAAGGCCAACTGATTGGGTGCGACCCTCTCCGACTGGGAAGCCAGTGTCACGGAATAGCGGTAGCGTAGGGTCGGGGGGCAAATGAGACACCTCTATATCTTTGCACTGGATGACTCTAGAGTTATGAAACCAATGTCAGACGTCACCATGGACCAAAGGCCAACTGATTGGGTCGACCCTCTCCGACTGGGAAGCCAGTGTCACGGAATAGCGGTAGCGTAGGGTCGATGGGGCAAAGTGAGACACCTCTATATCTTTGCACTGGATGACTCTAGTTATGAAACCAATGTCAGACGTCACCATGGACCAAAGGCCAACTGATTGGGTCGACCCTCTCCGACTGGGAAGCCAGTGTCACGGAATAGCGGTAGCGTAGGGTCTGGGGCAAAGTGAGACACCTCTATATCTTTGCACTGGATGACTCTAGAGTTATGAAACCAATGTCAGACGTCACCATGGACCAAAGGCCAACTGATTTGGTCGACCCTCTCCGACTGGGAAGCCAGTGTCACGGAATAGCGGTAGCGTAGGGTTGGGGCAAATGAGACACCTCTATATCTTTGCACTGGATGACTCTAGAGTTATGAAACCAATGTCAGACGTCACCATGGACCAAAGGCCAACTGATTGGGTCGACCCTCTCCGACTGGGAAGCCAGTGTCACGGAATAGCGGTAGCGTAGGGTCGATGGGGCAAATGAGACACCTCTATATCTTTGCACTGGATGACTCTAGAGTTATGAAACCAATGTCAGACGTCACCATGGACCAAAGGCCAACTGATTTGGTCGACCCTCTCCGACTGGGAAGCCAGTGTCACGGAATAGCGGTAGCGTAGGGTCGGGGGGCAAAGTGAGACACCTCTATATCTTTGCACTGGATGACTCTAGAGTTATGAAACCAATGTCAGACGTCACCATGGACCAAAGGCCAACTGATTGGGTGCGACCCTCTCCGACTGGGAAGCCAGTGTCACGGAATAGCGGTAGCGTAGGGTCGATGGGGCAAAGTGAGACACCTCTATATCTTTGCACTGGATGACTCTAGGTTATGAAACCAATGTCAGACGTCACCATGGACCAAAGGCCAACTGATTGGGTGCGACCCTCTCCGACTGGGAAGCCAGTGTCACGGAATAGCGGTAGCGTAGGGTCGATGGGGCAAATGAGACACCTCTATATCTTTGCACTGGATGACTCTAGAGTTATGAAACCAATGTCAGACGTCACCATGGACCAAAGGCCAACTGATTTGGTCGACCCTCTCCGACTGGGAAGCCAGTGTCACGGAATAGCGGTAGCGTAGGGTCGGGGGGCAAATGAGACACCTCTATATCTTTGCACTGGATGACTCTAGAGTTATGAAACCAATGTCAGACGTCACCATGGACCAAAGGCCAACTGATTTGGTCGACCCTCTCCGACTGGGAAGCCAGTGTCACGGAATAGCGGTAGCGTAGGGTCTGGGGCAAATGAGACACCTCTATATCTTTGCACTGGATGACTCTAGAGTTATGAAACCAATGTCAGACGTCACCATGGACCAAAGGCCAACTGATTGGGTCGACCCTCTCCGACTGGGAAGCCAGTGTCACGGAATAGCGGTAGCGTAGGGTCGATGGGGCAAAGTGAGACACCTCTATATCTTTGCACTGGATGACTCTAGAGTTATGAAACCAATGTCAGACGTCACCATGGACCAAAGGCCAACTGATTTGGTCGACCCTCTCCGACTGGGAAGCCAGTGTCACGGAATAGCGGTAGCGTAGGGTCGATGGGGCAAATGAGACACCTCTATATCTTTGCACTGGATGACTCTAGAGTTATGAAACCAATGTCAGACGTCACCATGGACCAAAGGCCAACTGATTGGTCCGACCCTCTCCGACTGGGAAGCCAGTGTCACGGAATAGCGGTAGCGTAGGGTTGGGGCAAAGTGAGACACCTCTATATCTTTGCACTGGATGACTCTAGGTTATGAAACCAATGTCAGACGTCACCATGGACCAAAGGCCAACTGATTGGGTCGACCCTCTCCGACTGGGAAGCCAGTGTCACGGAATAGCGGTAGCGTAGGGTTGGGGCAAATGAGACACCTCTATATCTTTGCACTGGATGACTCTAGGTTATGAAACCAATGTCAGACGTCACCATGGACCAAAGGCCAACTGATTGGGTCGACCCTCTCCGACTGGGAAGCCAGTGTCACGGAATAGCGGTAGCGTAGGGTCTGGGGCAAATGAGACACCTCTATATCTTGCACTGATGACTCTAGAGTTATGAAACCAATGTCAGACGTCACCATGGACCAAAGGCCAACTGATTGGGTCGACCCTCTCCGACTGGGAAGCCAGTGTCACGGAATAGCGGTAGCGTAGGGTCGATGGGGCAAATGAGACACCTCTATATCTTTGCACTGGATGACTCTAGTTATGAAACCAATGTCAGACGTCACCATGGACCAAAGGCCAACTGATTGGGTGCCGACCCTCTCCGACTGGGAAGCCAGTGTCACGGAATAGCGGTAGCGTAGGGTCTGGGGCAAATGAGACACCTCTATATCTTTGCACTGGATGACTCTAGAGTTATGAAACCAATGTCAGACGTCACCATGGACCAAAGGCCAACTGATTTGGTCGACCCTCTCCGACTGGGAAGCCAGTGTCACGGAATAGCGGTAGCGTAGGGTCTGGGGCAAATGAGACACCTCTATATCTTTGCACTGGATGACTCTAGGTTATGAAACCAATGTCAGACGTCACCATGGACCAAAGGCCAACTGATTGGGTCGACCCTCTCCGACTGGGAAGCCAGTGTCACGGAATAGCGGTAGCGTAGGGTCGATGGGGCAAATGAGACACCTCTATATCTTTGCACTGGATGACTCTAGAGTTATGAAACCAATGTCAGACGTCACCATGGACCAAAGGCCAACTGATTTGGTCGACCCTCTCCGACTGGGAAGCCAGTGTCACGGAATAGCGGTAGCGTAGGGTCGGGGGGCAAATGAGACACCTCTATATCTTTGCACTGGATGACTCTAGAGTTATGAAACCAATGTCAGACGTCACCATGGACCAAAGGCCAACTGATTGGGTCGACCCTCTCCGACTGGGAAGCCAGTGTCACGGAATAGCGGTAGCGTAGGGTCGATGGGGCAAATGAGACACCTCTATATCTTTGCACTGGATGACTCTAGGTTATGAAACCAATGTCAGACGTCACCATGGACCAAAGGCCAACTGATTTGGTCGACCCTCTCCGACTGGGAAGCCAGTGTCACGGAATAGCGGTAGCGTAGGGTCGATGGGGCAAATGAGACACCTCTATATCTTTGCACTGGATGACTCTAGAGTTATGAAACCAATGTCAGACGTCACCATGGACCAAAGGCCAACTGATTTGGTCGACCCTCTCCGACTGGGAAGCCAGTGTCACGGAATAGCGGTAGCGTAGGGTCGGGGGGCAAATGAGACACCTCTATATCTTTGCACTGGATGACTCTAGAGTTATGAAACCAATGTCAGACGTCACCATGGACCAAAGGCCAACTGATTTGGTCGACCCTCTCCGACTGGGAAGCCAGTGTCACGGAATAGCGGTAGCGTAGGGTCGGGGGGCAAATGAGACACCTCTATATCTTTGCACTGGATGACTCTAGGTTATGAAACCAATGTCAGACGTCACCATGGACCAAAGGCCAACTGATTGGGTCCGACCCTCTCCGACTGGGAAGCCAGTGTCACGGAATAGCGGTAGCGTAGGGTCGATGGGGCAAATGAGACACCTCTATATCTTTGCACTGGATGACTCTAGAGTTATGAAACCAATGTCAGACGTCACCATGGACCAAAGGCCAACTGATTGGGTCGACCCTCTCCGACTGGGAAGCCAGTGTCACGGAATAGCGGTAGCGTAGGGTCTGGGGCAAATGAGACACCTCTATATCTTTGCACTGGATGACTCTAGAGTTATGAAACCAATGTCAGACGTCACCATGGACCAAAGGCCAACTGATTTGGTCGACCCTCTCCGACTGGGAAGCCAGTGTCACGGAATAGCGGTAGCGTAGGGTCGATGGGGCAAATGAGACACCTCTATATCTTTGCACTGGATGACTCTAGAGTTATGAAACCAATGTCAGACGTCACCATGGACCAAAGGCCAACTGATTTGGTCGACCCTCTCCGACTGGGAAGCCAGTGTCACGGAATAGCGGTAGCGTAGGGTTGGGGCAAATGAGACACCTCTATATCTTTGCACTGGATGACTCTAGAGTTATGAAACCAATGTCAGACGTCACCATGGACCAAAGGCCAACTGATTTGGTCGACCCTCTCCGACTGGGAAGCCAGTGTCACGGAATAGCGGTAGCGTAGGGTCGGGGGGCAAATGAGACACCTCTATATCTTTGCACTGGATGACTCTAGAGTTATGAAACCAATGTCAGACGTCACCATGGACCAAAGGCCAACTGATTTGGTCGACCCTCTCCGACTGGGAAGCCAGTGTCACGGAATAGCGGTAGCGTAGGGTCGATGGGGCAAATGAGACACCTCTATATCTTTGCACTGGATGACTCTAGGTTATGAAACCAATGTCAGACGTCACCATGGACCAAAGGCCAACTGATTTGGTCGACCCTCTCCGACTGGGAAGCCAGTGTCACGGAATAGCGGTAGCGTAGGGTCGGGGCAAATGAGACACCTCTATATCTTTGCACTGGATGACTCTAGAGTTATGAAACCAATGTCAGACGTCACCATGGACCAAAGGCCAACTGATTTGGTCGACCCTCTCCGACTGGGAAGCCAGTGTCACGGAATAGCGGTAGCGTAGGGTCGGGGGGCAAATGAGACACCTCTATATCTTTGCACTGGATGACTCTAGAGTTATGAAACCAATGTCAGACGTCACCATGGACCAAAGGCCAACTGATTGGGTGCCGACCCTCTCCGACTGGGAAGCCAGTGTCACGGAATAGCGGTAGCGTAGGGTCGATGGGGCAAATGAGACACCTCTATATCTTTGCACTGGATGACTCTAGAGTTATGAAACCAATGTCAGACGTCACCATGGACCAAAGGCCAACTGATTTGGTCCGACCCTCTCCGACTGGGAAGCCAGTGTCACGGAATAGCGGTAGCGTAGGGTCGATGGGGCAAATGAGACACCTCTATATCTTTGCACTGGATGACTCTAGAGTTATGAAACCAATGTCAGACGTCACCATGGACCAAAGGCCAACTGATTGGGTGCCGACCCTCTCCGACTGGGAAGCCAGTGTCACGGAATAGCGGTAGCGTAGGGTCTGGGGCAAATGAGACACCTCTATATCTTTGCACTGGATTCTAGAGTTATGAAACCAATGTCAGACGTCACCATGGACCAAAGGCCAACTGATTTGGTCCGACCCTCTCCGACTGGGAAGCCAGTGTCACGGAATAGCGGTAGCGTAGGGTCGATGGGGCAAATGAGACACCTCTATATCTTTGCACTGGATGACTCTAGAGTTATGAAACCAATGTCAGACGTCACCATGGACCAAAGGCCAACTGATTGGGTCGACCCTCTCCGACTGGGAAGCCAGTGTCACGGAATAGCGGTAGCGTAGGGTCTGGGGCAAATGAGACACCTCTATATCTTTGCACTGGATGACTCTAGAGTTATGAAACCAATGTCAGACGTCACCATGGACCAAAGGCCAACTGATTGGGTGCCGACCCTCTCCGACTGGGAAGCCAGTGTCACGGAATAGCGGTAGCGTAGGGTCGATGGGGCAAATGAGACACCTCTATATCTTTGCACTGGATGACTCTAGAGTTATGAAACCAATGTCAGACGTCACCATGGACCAAAGGCCAACTGATTTGGGTGACCCTCTCCGACTGGGAAGCCAGTGTCACGGAATAGCGGTAGCGTAGGGTCGATGGGGCAAATGAGACACCTCTATATCTTTGCACTGGATGACTCTAGAGTTATGAAACCAATGTCAGACGTCACCATGGACCAAAGGCCAACTGATTGGGTGCCGACCCTCTCCGACTGGGAAGCCAGTGTCACGGAATAGCGGTAGCGTAGGGTCGATGGGGCAAATGAGACACCTCTATATCTTTGCACTGGATGACTCTAGAGTTATGAAACCAATGTCAGACGTCACCATGGACCAAAGGCCAACTGATTGGGTGCCGACCCTCTCCGACTGGGAAGCCAGTGTCACGGAATAGCGGTAGCGTAGGGTCGGGGGCAAATGAGACACCTCTATATCTTTGCACTGGATGACTCTAGAGTTATGAAACCAATGTCAGACGTCACCATGGACCAAAGGCCGACCCTCTCCGACTGGGAAGCCAGTGTCACGGAATAGCGGTAGCGTAGGGTCGGGGGGCAAATGAGACACCTCTATATCTTTGCACTGGATGACTCTAGAGTTATGAAACCAATGTCAGACGTCACCATGGACCAAAGGCCAACTGATTGGGTGCCGACCCTCTCCGACTGGGAAGCCAGTGTCACGGAATAGCGGTAGCGTAGGGTCGATGGGGCAAATGAGACACCTCTATATCTTTGCACTGGATGACTCTAGAGTTATGAAACCAATGTCAGACGTCACCATGGACCAAAGGCCAACTGATTGGGTACCGACCCTCTCCGACTGGGAAGCCAGTGTCACGGAATAGCGGTAGCGTAGGGTCGATGGGGCAAATGAGACACCTCTATATCTTTGCACTGGATGACTCTAGAGTTATGAAACCAATGTCAGACGTCACCATGGACCAAAGGCCAACTGATTGGTGCCGACCCTCTCCGACTGGGAAGCCAGTGTCACGGAATAGCGGTAGCGTAGGGTGGGGCAAATGAGACACCTCTATATCTTTGCACTGGATGACTCTAGAGTTATGAAACCAATGTCAGACGTCACCATGGACCAAAGGCCAACTGAGGTGACCCTCTCCGACTGGGAAGCCAGTGTCACGGAATAGCGGTAGCGTAGGGTCGATGGGGCAAATGAGACACCTCTATATCTTTGCACTGGATGACTCTAGGTTATGAAACCAATGTCAGACGTCACCATGGACCAAAGGCCAACTGATTGGGTCCGACCCTCTCCGACTGGGAAGCCAGTGTCACGGAATAGCGGTAGCGTAGGGTCGGGGGCAAATGAGACACCTCTATATCTTTGCACTGGATGACTCTAGAGTTATGAAACCAATGTCAGACGTCACCATGGACCAAAGGCCAACTGATTGGTCCGACCCTCTCCGACTGGGAAGCCAGTGTCACGGAATAGCGGTAGCGTAGGGTCGATGGGGGCAAATGAGACACCTCTATATCTTTGCACTGGATGACTCTAGAGTTATGAAACCAATGTCAGACGTCACCATGGACCAAAGGCCAACTGATTGGGTGCCGACCCTCTCCGACTGGGAAGCCAGTGTCACGGAATAGCGGTAGCGTAGGGTCGATGGGGCAAATGAGACACCTCTATATCTTTGCACTGGATGACTCTAGAGTTATGAAACCAATGTCAGACGTCACCATGGACCAAAGGCCAACTGATTGGGTCCGACCCTCTCCGACTGGGAAGCCAGTGTCACGGAATAGCGGTAGCGTAGGGTCGATGGGGCAAATGAGACACCTCTATATCTTTGCACTGGATGACTCTAGAGTTATGAAACCAATGTCAGACGTCACCATGGACCAAAGGCCAACTGATTGGGTCCGACCCTCTCCGACTGGGAAGCCAGTGTCACGGAATAGCGGTAGCGTAGGGTCGATGGGGCAAATGAGACACCTCTATATCTTTGCACTGGATGACTCTAGAGTTATGAAACCAATGTCAGACGTCACCATGGACCAAAAACTGATTGGGTGCCGACCCTCTCCGACTGGGAAGCCAGTGTCACGGAATAGCGGTAGCGTAGGGTCGGGGGGCAAATGAGACACCTCTATATCTTTGCACTGGATGACTCTAGAGTTATGAAACCAATGTCAGACGTCACCATGGACCAAAGGCCAACTGATTGGGTGCCGACCCTCTCCGACTGGGAAGCCAGTGTCACGGAATAGCGGTAGCGTAGGGTCGATGGGGCAAATGAGACACCTCTATATCTTTGCACTGGATGACTCTAGGTTATGAAACCAATGTCAGACGTCACCATGGACCAAAGGCCAACTGATTTGGTGCCGACCCTCTCCGACTGGGAAGCCAGTGCCACGGAATAGCGGTAGCGTAGGGTCGATGGGGCAAATGAGACACCTCTATATCTTTGCACTGGATGACTCTAGAGTTATGAAACCAATGTCAGACGTCACCATGGACCAAAGGCCAACTGATTGGGTACCGACCCTCTCCGACTGGGAAGCCAGTGCCACGGAATAGCGGTAGCGTAGGGTCGATGGGGCAAATGAGACACCTCTATATCTTCGCACTGGATGACTCTAGAGTTATGAAACCAATGTCAGACGTCACCATGGACCAAAGGCCAACTGATTGGGTACCGACCCTCTCCGACTGGGAAGCCAGTGCCACGGAATAGCGGTAGCGTAGGGTCGATGGGGCAATATGAGACACCTCTATATCTTCGCACTGGATGACTCTAGAGTTATGAAACCAATGTCAGACGTCACCATGGACCAAAGGCCAACTGATTTGGTCGACCCTCTCCGACTGGGAAGCCAGTGCCACGGAATAGCGGTAGCGTAGGTCGATGGGGGCAATATGAGACACCTCTATATCTTCGCACTGGATGACTCTAGAGTTATGAAACCAATGTCAGACGTCACCATGGACCAAAGGCCAAATTGGTACCGACCCTCTCCGACTGGGAAGCCAGTGCCACGGAATAGCGGTAGCGTAGGGTCGGGGGCAATATGAGACACCTCTATATCTTCGCACTGGATGACTCTAGAGTTATGAAACCAATGTCAGACGTCACCATGGACCAAGGCCAACTGATTAGGTACCGACCCTCTCCGACTGGGCAGTGCCACGGAAAAAGCGTAGGTCGATGGTAGTAAAGGTAGAGGGAGGAGATAAGATGCGAATAGGGGGTGGAGGGAGGAAGGAGTCAGTAGGGAGCTGAATGGGATAAAGTAAGTGGATGAAAGAAAGGATGTGAAAGGTAAGAGAGAAAGTACGGCGAGAGGAGGAGTTATAGAACAAGAAATAAAAACGTAGGTGAGGGGATGTGGGGGAGGTCAGTAGATCAGTAGAGAGAGATTATAAGAAAAATGAGGGATCCCAGGGTTCACGGAATAGCGGTAGCGTGGGTGGGTGGGCAAAGTGCAGAAACCTCTGTATCTTTTTCAACTGGATAGCTGTA
>JALAJA010001943.1:0-18620 GCA_023376005.1 Doryteuthis pealeii | reverse complement strand
AACAAAAAACAGATT
This sequence comes from Doryteuthis pealeii, assembly GCA_023376005.1. Taxonomy (NCBI): domain Eukaryota; kingdom Metazoa; phylum Mollusca; class Cephalopoda; order Myopsida; family Loliginidae; genus Doryteuthis; species Doryteuthis pealeii. The sequence continues at coordinate 18,605 of JALAJA010001943.1, read as the reverse complement.
GACAGTGCTATGAACACTGAAAAAACCACTTATAGTGCCTCAAAATCACAAATTACATGAATATTGGTGGTGGCGGTTTTATTGAATTTCCGTCAGGACCCCCCTTATAGGTCCAGTATAATTCAGCTATTTTTCAAAGTATCCAAAGTCTCAATATTTAAGGTTTTTCTCATAGATTTCGATGCGTAGAATTCATTAATGCCATAAAAAGTGATCATTTCTAAGAATTTGTGGAGATATGATAACTTTAATCACCTATTATAGTGTTAAAAAATCTGGAATTTTGTTGAAATTTTAAATGTTGATTTAATTGTCTTTTTTGACAGATTTTGATGCATATAATCCATTGATTTCAAAGAAAGTGCTCAATTCGAAGGATTGACAGTGCTATGAACACTGAAAAAACCACTTATAGTGCCTCAAAATCACAAATTACATGAATATTGGTGGTGGCGGTTTTATTGAATTTCCGTCAGGACCCCCCCTTATAGGTCCAGTATAATTCAGCTATTTTTCAAAGTATCCAAAGTCTCAATATTTAAGGTTTTTCTCATAGATTTCGATGCGTAGAATTCATTAATGCCATAAAAAGTGATCATTTCTAAGAATTTGTGGAGATATGAGAACTTTAATCACCTATTATAGTGTTAAAAAATCTGGAATTTTGTTGAAATTTTAAATGTTGATTTAATTGTCTTTTTTGACAGATTTTGATGCATATAATCCATTGATTTCAAAGAAAGTGCTCAATTCGAAGGATTGACAGTGCTATGAACACTGAAAAAACCACTTATAGTGCCTCAAAATCACAAATTACATGAATATTGGTGGTGGCGGTTTTATTGAATTTCCGTCAGGACCCCCCCTTATAGGTCCAGTATAATTCAGCTATTTTTCAAAGTATCCAAAGTCTCAATATTTAAGGTTTTTCTCATAGATTTCGATGCGTAGAATTCATTAATGCCATAAAAAGTGATCATTTCTAAGAATTTGTGGAGATATGAGAACTTTAATCACCTATTATAGTGTTAAAAAATCTGGAATTTTGTTGAAATTTTAAATGTTGATTTAATTGGCTTTTTTGACAGATTTTGATGCATATAATCCATTGATTTCAAAGAAAGTGCTCAATTCGAAGGATTGACAGTGCTATGAACACTGAAAAACCACTTATAGTGCCTCAAAATCACAAATTACATGAATATTGGTGGTGGCGGTTTTATTGAATTTCCGTCAGGACCCCCCCTTATAGGTCCAGTATAATTCAGCTATTTTTCAAAGTATCCAAAGTCTCAATATTTAAGGTTTTTCTCATAGATTTCGATGCGTAGAATTCATTAATGCCATAAAAAGTGATCATTTCTAAGAATTTGTGGAGATATGAGAACTTTAATCACCTATTATAGTGTTAAAAAATCTGGAATTTTGTTGAAATTTTAAATGTTGATTTAATTGTCTTTTTTGACAGATTTTGATGCATATAATCCATTGATTTCAAAGAAAGTGCTCAATTCGAAGGATTGACAGTGCTATGAACACTGAAAAAACCACTTATAGTGCCTCAAAATCACAAATTACATGAATATTGGTGGTGGCGGTTTTATTGAATTTCCGTCAGGACCCCCCCTTATAGGTCCAGTATAATTCAGCTATTTTTCAAAGTATCCAAAGTCTCAATATTTAAGGTTTTTCTCATAGATTTCGATGCGTAGAATTCATTAATGCCATAAAAAGTGATCATTTCTAAGAATTTGTGGAGATATGAACTTTAATCACCTATTATAGTGTTAAAAAATCTGGAATTTTGTTGAAATTTTAAATGTTGATTTAATTGGCTTTTTTGACAGATTTTGATGCATATAATCCATTGATTTCAAAGAAAGTGCTCAATTCGAAGGATTGACAGTGCTATGAACACTGAAAAAACCACTTATAGTGCCTCAAAATCACAAATTACATGAATATTGGTGGTGGCGGTTTTATTGAATTTCCGTCAGGACCCCCCTTATAGGTCCAGTATAATTCAGCTATTTTTCAAAGTATCCAAAGTCTCAATATTTAAGGTTTTTCTCATAGATTTCGATGCGTAGAATTCATTAATGCCATAAAAAGTGATCATTTCTAAGAATTTGTGGAGATATGAGAACTTTAATCACCTATTATAGTGTTAAAAAATCTGGAATTTTGTTGAAATTTTAAATGTTGATTTAATTGTCTTTTTTGACAGATTTTGATGCATATAATCCATTGATTTCAAAGAAAGTGCTCAATTCGAAGGATTGACAGTGCTATGAACACTGAAAAAACCACTTATAGTGCCTCAAAATCACAAATTACATGAATATTGGTGGTGGCGGTTTTATTGAATTTCCGTCAGGACCCCCCCTTATAGGTCCAGTATAATTCAGCTATTTTTCAAAGTATCCAAAGTCTCAATATTTAAGGTTTTTCTCATAGATTTCGATGCGTAGAATTCATTAATGCCATAAAAAGTGATCATTTCTAAGAATTTGTGGAGATATGAACTTTAATCACCTATTATAGTGTTAAAAAATCTGGAATTTTGTTGAAATTTTAAATGTTGATTTAATTGTCTTTTTTGACAGATTTTGATGCATATAATCCATTGATTTCAAAGAAAGTGCTCAATTCGAAGGATTGACAGTGCTATGAACACTGAAAAAACCACTTATAGTGCCTCAAAATCACAAATTACATGAATATTGGTGGTGGCGGTTTTATTGAATTTCCGTCAGGACCCCCCTTATAGGTCCAGTATAATTCAGCTATTTTTCAAAGTATCCAAAGTCTCAATATTTAAGGTTTTTCTCATAGATTTCGATGCGTAGAATTCATTAATGCCATAAAAAGTGATCATTTCTAAGAATTTGTGGAGATATGAGAACTTTAATCACCTATTATAGTGTTAAAAAATCTGGAATTTTGTTGAAATTTTAAATGTTGATTTAATTGTTTTTTTGACAGATTTTGATGCATATAATCCATTGATTTCAAAGAAAGTGCTCAATTCGAAGGATTGACAGTGCTATGAACACTGAAAAACCACTTATAGTGCCTCAAAATCACAAATTACATGAATATTGGTGGTGGCGGTTTTATTGAATTTCCGTCAGGACCCCCCTTATAGGTCCAGTATAATTCAGCTATTTTTCAAAGTATCCAAAGTCTCAATATTTAAGGTTTTTCTCATAGATTTCGATGCGTAGAATTCATTAATGCCATAAAAAGTGATCATTTCTAAGAATTTGTGGAGATATGAGAACTTTAATCACCTATTATAGTGTTAAAAAATCTGGAATTTTGTTGAAATTTTAAATGTTGATTTAATTGTCTTTTTTGACAGATTTTGATGCATATAATCCATTGATTTCAAAGAAAGTGCTCAATTCGAAGGATTGACAGTGCTATGAACACTGAAAAAACCACTTATAGTGCCTCAAAATCACAAATTACATGAATATTGGTGGTGGCGGTTTTATTGAATTTCCGTCAGGACCCCCCCTTATAGGTCCAGTATAATTCAGCTATTTTTCAAAGTATCCAAAGTCTCAATATTTAAGGTTTTTCTCATAGATTTCGATGCGTAGAATTCATTAATGCCATAAAAAGTGATCATTTCTAAGAATTTGTGGAGATATGAGAACTTTAATCACCTATTATAGTGTTAAAAAATCTGGAATTTTGTTGAAATTTTAAATGTTGATTTAATTGTCTTTTTTGACAGATTTTGATGCATATAATCCATTGATTTCAAAGAAAGTGCTCAATTCGAAGGATTGACAGTGCTATGAACACTGAAAAAACCACTTATAGTGCCTCAAAATCACAAATTACATGAATATTGGTGGTGGCGGTTTTATTGAATTTCCGTCAGGACCCCCCTTATAGGTCCAGTATAATTCAGCTATTTTTCAAAGTATCCAAAGTCTCAATATTTAAGGTTTTTCTCATAGATTTCGATGCGTAGAATTCATTAATGCCATAAAAAGTGATCATTTCTAAGAATTTGTGGAGATATGAGAACTTTAATCACCTATTATAGTGTTAAAAAATCTGGAATTTTGTTGAAATTTTAAATGTTGATTTAATTGTCTTTTTTGACAGATTTTGATGCATATAATCCATTGATTTCAAAGAAAGTGCTCAATTCGAAGGATTGACAGTGCTATGAACACTGAAAAAACCACTTATAGTGCCTCAAAATCACAAATTACATGAATATTGGTGGTGGCGGTTTTATTGAATTTCCGTCAGGACCCCCCTTATAGGTCCAGTATAATTCAGCTATTTTTCAAAGTATCCAAAGTCTCAATATTTAAGGTTTTTCTCATAGATTTCGATGCGTAGAATTCATTAATGCCATAAAAAGTGATCATTTCTAAGAATTTGTGGAGATATGAGAACTTTAATCACCTATTATAGTGTTAAAAAATCTGGAATTTTGTTGAAATTTTAAATGTTGATTTAATTGTCTTTTTTGACAGATTTTGATGCATATAATCCATTGATTTCAAAGAAAGTGCTCAATTCGAAGGATTGACAGTGCTATGAACACTGAAAAAACCACTTATAGTGCCTCAAAATCACAAATTACATGAATATTGGTGGTGGCGGTTTTATTGAATTTCCGTCAGGACCCCCCTTATAGGTCCAGTATAATTCAGCTATTTTTCAAAGTATCCAAAGTCTCAATATTTAAGGTTTTTCTCATAGATTTCGATGCGTAGAATTCATTAATGCCATAAAAAGTGATCATTTCTAAGAATTTGTGGAGATATGAGAACTTTAATCACCTATTATAGTGTTAAAAAATCTGGAATTTTGTTGAAATTTTAAATGTTGATTTAATTGTCTTTTTTGACAGATTTTGATGCATATAATCCATTGATTTCAAAGAAAGTGCTCAATTCGAAGGATTGACAGTGCTATGAACACTGAAAAAACCACTTATAGTGCCTCAAAATCACAAATTACATGAATATTGGTGGTGGCGGTTTTATTGAATTTCCGTCAGGACCCCCCTTATAGGTCCAGTATAATTCAGCTATTTTTCAAAGTATCCAAAGTCTCAATATTTAAGGTTTTTCTCATAGATTTCGATGCGTAGAATTCATTAATGCCATAAAAAGTGATCATTTCTAAGAATTTGTGGAGATATGAGAACTTTAATCACCTATTATAGTGTTAAAAAATCTGGAATTTTGTTGAAATTTTAAATGTTGATTTAATTGTCTTTTTTGACAGATTTTGATGCATATAATCCATTGATTTCAAAGAAAGTGCTCAATTCGAAGGATTGACAGTGCTATGAACACTGAAAAAACCACTTATAGTGCCTCAAAATCACAAATTACATGAATATTGGTGGTGGCGGTTTTATTGAATTTCCGTCAGGACCCCCCCTTATAGGTCCAGTATAATTCAGCTATTTTTCAAAGTATCCAAAGTCTCAATATTTAAGGTTTTTCTCATAGATTTCGATGCGTAGAATTCATTAATGCCATAAAAAGTGATCATTTCTAAGAATTTGTGGAGATATGAGAACTTTAATCACCTATTATAGTGTTAAAAAATCTGGAATTTTGTTGAAATTTTAAATGTTGATTTAATTGTCTTTTTTGACAGATTTTGATGCATATAATCCATTGATTTCAAAGAAAGTGCTCAATTCGAAGGATTGACAGTGCTATGAACACTGAAAAAACCACTTATAGTGCCTCAAAATCACAAATTACATGAATATTGGTGGTGGCGGTTTTATTGAATTTCCGTCAGGACCCCCCTTATAGGTCCAGTATAATTCAGCTATTTTTCAAAGTATCCAAAGTCTCAATATTTAAGGTTTTTCTCATAGATTTCGATGCGTAGAATTCATTAATGCCATAAAAAGTGATCATTTCTAAGAATTTGTGGAGATATGAGAACTTTAATCACCTATTATAGTGTTAAAAAATCTGGAATTTTGTTGAAATTTTAAATGTTGATTTAATTGTTTTTTGACAGATTTTGATGCATATAATCCATTGATTTCAAAGAAAGTGCTCAATTCGAAGGATTGACAGTGCTATGAACACTGAAAAAACCACTTATAGTGCCTCAAAATCACAAATTACATGAATATTGGTGGTGGCGGTTTTATTGAATTTCCGTCAGGACCCCCCCTTATAGGTCCAGTATAATTCAGCTATTTTTCAAAGTATCCAAAGTCTCAATATTTAAGGTTTTTCTCATAGATTTCGATGCGTAGAATTCATTAATGCCATAAAAAGTGATCATTTCTAAGAATTTGTGGAGATATGAGAACTTTAATCACCTATTATAGTGTTAAAAAATCTGGAATTTTGTTGAAATTTTAAATGTTGATTTAATTGTCTTTTTTGACAGATTTTGATGCATATAATCCATTGATTTCAAAGAAAGTGCTCAATTCGAAGGATTGACAGTGCTATGAACACTGAAAAAACCACTTATAGTGCCTCAAAATCACAAATTACATGAATATTGGTGGTGGCGGTTTTATTGAATTTCCGTCAGGACCCCCCCTTATAGGTCCAGTATAATTCAGCTATTTTTCAAAGTATCCAAAGTCTCAATATTTAAGGTTTTTCTCATAGATTTCGATGCGTAGAATTCATTAATGCCATAAAAAGTGATCATTTCTAAGAATTTGTGGAGATATGAGAACTTTAATCACCTATTATAGTGTTAAAAAATCTGGAATTTTGTTGAAATTTTAAATGTTGATTTAATTGCTTTTTTGACAGATTTTGATGCATATAATCCATTGATTTCAAAGAAAGTGCTCAATTCGAAGGATTGACAGTGCTATGAACACTGAAAAAACCACTTATAGTGCCTCAAAATCACAAATTACATGAATATTGGTGGTGGCGGTTTTATTGAATTTCCGTCAGGACCCCCCTTATAGGTCCAGTATAATTCAGCTATTTTTCAAAGTATCCAAAGTCTCAATATTTAAGGTTTTTCTCATAGATTTCGATGCGTAGAATTCATTAATGCCATAAAAAGTGATCATTTCTAAGAATTTGTGGAGATATGAGAACTTTAATCACCTATTATAGTGTTAAAAAATCTTTTTGTTGAAATTTTAAATGTTGATTTAATTGCTTTTTTGACAGATTTTGATGCATATAATCCATTGATCAAAGAAAGTGCTCAATGAACACTGAAAAAACCACTTATAGTGCCTCAAAATCACAAATTACATATTGGTGGTGGCGGTTTTATTGAATTTCCGTCCCCCCCTTATAGGTCCAGTATAATTCAGCTATTTTTCAAAGTATCCAAAGTCTCAATATTTAATTTTTCTCATAGATTTCGATGCGTAGAATTCATTAATGCCATAAAAAGTGATCATTTCTAAGAATTTGTGGAGATATGAGAACTTTAATCACCTATTATAGTGTTAAAAAATCTGGAATTTTGTTGAAATTTTAAATGTTGATTTAATTGTCTTTTTGACAGATTTTGATGCATATAATCCATTGATTTCAAAGAAAGTGCTCAATTCGAAGGATTGACAGTGCTATGAACACTGAAAAAACCACTTATAGTGCCTCAAAATCACAAATTACATGAATATTGGTGGCGGTTTTATTGAATTTCCCCCCCTTATAGGTCCAGTATAATTCAGCTATTTTTCAAAGTATCCAAAGTCTCAATATTTAAGGTTTTTCTCATAGATTTCGATGCGTAGAATTCATTAATGCCAAAAGTGATCATTTCTAAGAATTTGTGGAGATATGAGAACTTTAATCACCTATTATAGTGTTAAAAAATCTGGAATTTTGTTGAAATTTTAAATGTTGATTTAATTGTCTTTTTTGACAGATTTTGATGCATATAATCCATTGATTTCAAAGAAAGTGCTCAATTCGAAGGATTGACAGTGCTATGAACACTGAAAAAACCACTTATAGTGCCTCAAAATCACAAATTACATGAATATTGGTGGTGGCGGTTTTATTGAATTTCCGTCAGGACCCCCCTTATAGGTCCAGTATAATTCAGCTATTTTTCAAAGTATCCAAAGTCTCAATATTTAAGGTTTTTCTCATAGATTTCGATGCGTAGAATTCATTAATGCCATAAAAAGTGATCATTTCTAAGAATTTGTGGAGATATGAGAACTTTAATCACCTATTATAGTGTTAAAAAATCTGGAATTTTGTTGAAATTTTAAATGTTGATTTAATTGTCTTTTTTGACAGATTTTGATGCATATAATCCATTGATTTCAAAGAAAGTGCTCAATTCGAAGGATTGACAGTGCTATGAACACTGAAAAAACCACTTATAGTGCCTCAAAATCACAAATTACATGAATATTGGTGGTGGCGGTTTTATTGAATTTCCGTCAGGACCCCCCTTATAGGTCCAGTATAATTCAGCTATTTTTCAAAGTATCCAAAGTCTCAATATTTAAGGTTTTTCTCATAGATTTCGATGCGTAGAATTCATTAATGCCATAAAAAGTGATCATTTCTAAGAATTTGTGGAGATATGAGAACTTTAATCACCTATTATAGTGTTAAAAAATCTGGAATTTTGTTGAAATTTTAAATGTTGATTTAATTGTCTTTTTTGACAGATTTTGATGCATATAATCCATTGATTTCAAAGAAAGTGCTCAATTCGAAGGATTGACAGTGCTATGAACACTGAAAAAACCACTTATAGTGCCTCAAAATCACAAATTACATGAATATTGGTGGTGGCGGTTTTATTGAATTTCCGTCAGGACCCCCCTTATAGGTCCAGTATAATTCAGCTATTTTTCAAAGTATCCAAAGTCTCAATATTTAAGGTTTTTCTCATAGATTTCGATGCGTAGAATTCATTAATGCCATAAAAAGTGATCATTTCTAAGAATTTGTGGAGATATGAACTTTAATCACCTATTATAGTGTTAAAAAATCTGGAATTTTGTTGAAATTTTAAATGTTGATTTAATTGTCTTTTTTGACAGATTTTGATGCATATAATCCATTGATTTCAAAGAAAGTGCTCAATTCGAAGGATTGACAGTGCTATGAACACTGAAAAAACCACTTATAGTGCCTCAAAATCACAAATTACATGAATATTGGTGGTGGCGGTTTTATTGAATTTCCGTCAGGACCCCCCTTATAGGTCCAGTATAATTCAGCTATTTTTCAAAGTATCCAAAGTCTCAATATTTAAGGTTTTTCTCATAGATTTCGATGCGTAGAATTCATTAATGCCATAAAAAGTGATCATTTCTAAGAATTTGTGGAGATATGAGAACTTTAATCACCTATTATAGTGTTAAAAAATCTGGAATTTTGTTGAAATTTTAAATGTTGATTTAATTGTTTTTGACAGATTTTGATGCATATAATCCATTGATTTCAAAGAAAGTGCTCAATTCGAAGGATTGACAGTGCTATGAACACTGAAAAAACCACTTATAGTGCCTCAAAATCACAAATTACATGAATATTGGTGGTGGCGGTTTTATTGAATTTCCGTCAGGACCCCCCTTATAGGTCCAGTATAATTCAGCTATTTTTCAAAGTATCCAAAGTCTCAATATTTAAGGTTTTTCTCATAGATTTCGATGCGTAGAATTCATTAATGCCATAAAAAGTGATCATTTCTAAGAATTTGTGGAGATATGAGAACTTTAATCACCTATTATAGTGTTAAAAAATCTGGAATTTTGTTGAAATTTTAAATGTTGATTTAATTGTCTTTTTTGACAGATTTTGATGCATATAATCCATTGATTTCAAAGAAAGTGCTCAATTCGAAGGATTGACAGTGCTATGAACACTGAAAAAACCACTTATAGTGCCTCAAAATCACAAATTACATGAATATTGGTGGTGGCGGTTTTATTGAATTTCCGTCAGGACCCCCCCTTATAGGTCCAGTATAATTCAGCTATTTTTCAAAGTATCCAAAGTCTCAATATTTAAGGTTTTTCTCATAGATTTCGATGCGTAGAATTCATTAATGCCATAAAAAGTGATCATTTCTAAGAATTTGTGGAGATATGAGAACTTTAATCACCTATTATAGTGTTAAAAAATCTGGAATTTTGTTGAAATTTTAAATGTTGATTTAATTGTCTTTTTTGACAGATTTTGATGCATATAATCCATTGATTTCAAAGAAAGTGCTCAATTCGAAGGATTGACAGTGCTATGAACACTGAAAAAACCACTTATAGTGCCTCAAAATCACAAATTACATGAATATTGGTGGTGGCGGTTTTATTGAATTTCCGTCAGGACCCCCCCTTATAGGTCCAGTATAATTCAGCTATTTTTCAAAGTATCCAAAGTCTCAATATTTAAGGTTTTTCTCATAGATTTCGATGCGTAGAATTCATTAATGCCATAAAAAGTGATCATTTCTAAGAATTTGTGGAGATATGAACTTTAATCACCTATTATAGTGTTAAAAAATCTGGAATTTTGTTGAAATTTTAAATGTTGATTTAATTGTCTTTTTTGACAGATTTTGATGCATATAATCCATTGATTTCAAAGAAAGTGCTCAATTCGAAGGATTGACAGTGCTATGAACACTGAAAAAACCACTTATAGTGCCTCAAAATCACAAATTACATGAATATTGGTGGTGGCGGTTTTATTGAATTTCCGTCAGGACCCCCCTTATAGGTCCAGTATAATTCAGCTATTTTTCAAAGTATCCAAAGTCTCAATATTTAAGGTTTTTCTCATAGATTTCGATGCGTAGAATTCATTAATGCCATAAAAAGTGATCATTTCTAAGAATTTGTGGAGATATGAGAACTTTAATCACCTATTATAGTGTTAAAAAATCTGGAATTTTGTTGAAATTTTAAATGTTGATTTAATTGTTTTTTGACAGATTTTGATGCATATAATCCATTGATTTCAAAGAAAGTGCTCAATTCGAAGGATTGACAGTGCTATGAACACTGAAAAAACCACTTATAGTGCCTCAAAATCACAAATTACATGAATATTGGTGGTGGCGGTTTTATTGAATTTCCGTCAGGACCCCCCTTATAGGTCCAGTATAATTCAGCTATTTTTCAAAGTATCCAAAGTCTCAATATTTAAGGTTTTTCTCATAGATTTCGATGCGTAGAATTCATTAATGCCATAAAAAGTGATCATTTCTAAGAATTTGTGGAGATATGAACTTTAATCACCTATTATAGTGTTAAAAAATCTGGAATTTTGTTGAAATTTTAAATGTTGATTTAATTGTCTTTTTTGACAGATTTTGATGCATATAATCCATTGATTTCAAAGAAAGTGCTCAATTCGAAGGATTGACAGTGCTATGAACACTGAAAAAACCACTTATAGTGCCTCAAAATCACAAATTACATGAATATTGGTGGTGGCGGTTTTATTGAATTTCCGTCAGGACCCCCCTTATAGGTCCAGTATAATTCAGCTATTTTTCAAAGTATCCAAAGTCTCAATATTTAAGGTTTTTCTCATAGATTTCGATGCGTAGAATTCATTAATGCCATAAAAAGTGATCATTTCTAAGAATTTGTGGAGATATGAGAACTTTAATCACCTATTATAGTGTTAAAAAATCTGGAATTTTGTTGAAATTTTAAATGTTGATTTAATTGTCTTTTTTGACAGATTTTGATGCATATAATCCATTGATTTCAAAGAAAGTGCTCAATTCGAAGGATTGACAGTGCTATGAACACTGAAAAAACCACTTATAGTGCCTCAAAATCAAAAATTACATGAATATTGGTGGTGGCGGTTTTATTGAATTTCCGTCAGGACCCCCCCTTATAGGTCCAGTATAATTCAGCTATTTTTCAAAGTATCCAAAGTCTCAATATTTAAGGTTTTTCTCATAGATTTCGATGCGTAGAATTCATTAATGCCATAAAAAGTGATCATTTCTAAGAATTTGTGGAGATATGAGAACTTTAATCACCTATTATAGTGTTAAAAAATCTGGAATTTTGTTGAAATTTTAAATGTTGATTTAATTGTCTTTTTGACAGATTTTGATGCATATAATCCATTGATTTCAAAGAAAGTGCTCAATTCGAAGGATTGACAGTGCTATGAACACTGAAAAAACCACTTATAGTGCCTCAAAATCACAAATTACATGAATATTGGTGGTGGCGGTTTTATTGAATTTCCGTCAGGACCCCCCTTATAGGTCCAGTATAATTCAGCTATTTTTCAAAGTATCCAAAGTCTCAATATTTAAGGTTTTTCTCATAGATTTCGATGCGTAGAATTCATTAATGCCATAAAAAGTGATCATTTCTAAGAATTTGTGGAGATATGAGAACTTTAATCACCTATTATAGTGTTAAAAAATCTGGAATTTTGTTGAAATTTTAAATGTTGATTTAATTGTCTTTTTTGACAGATTTTGATGCATATAATCCATTGATTTCAAAGAAAGTGCTCAATTCGAAGGATTGACAGTGCTATGAACACTGAAAAAACCACTTATAGTGCCTCAAAATCACAAATTACATGAATATTGGTGGTGGCGGTTTTATTGAATTTCCGTCAGGACCCCCCTTATAGGTCCAGTATAATTCAGCTATTTTTCAAAGTATCCAAAGTCTCAATATTTAAGGTTTTTCTCATAGATTTCGATGCGTAGAATTCATTAATGCCATAAAAAGTGATCATTTCTAAGAATTTGTGGAGATATGAACTTTAATCACCTATTATAGTGTTAAAAAATCTGGAATTTTGTTGAAATTTTAAATGTTGATTTAATTGTCTTTTTTGACAGATTTTGATGCATATAATCCATTGATTTCAAAGAAAGTGCTCAATTCGAAGGATTGACAGTGCTATGAACACTGAAAAACCACTTATAGTGCCTCAAAATCACAAATTACATGAATATTGGTGGTGGCGGTTTTATTGAATTTCCGTCAGGACCCCCCCTTATAGGTCCAGTATAATTCAGCTATTTTTCAAAGTATCCAAAGTCTCAATATTTAAGGTTTTTCTCATAGATTTCGATGCGTAGAATTCATTAATGCCATAAAAAGTGATCATTTCTAAGAATTTGTGGAGATATGAGAACTTTAATCACCTATTATAGTGTTAAAAAATCTGGAATTTTGTTGAAATTTTAAATGTTGATTTAATTGTCTTTTTTGACAGATTTTGATGCATATAATCCATTGATTTCAAAGAAAGTGCTCAATTCGAAGGATTGACAGTGCTATGAACACTGAAAAAACCACTTATAGTGCCTCAAAATCACAAATTACATGAATATTGGTGGTGGCGGTTTTATTGAATTTCCGTCAGGACCCCCCTTATAGGTCCAGTATAATTCAGCTATTTTTCAAAGTATCCAAAGTCTCAATATTTAAGGTTTTTCTCATAGATTTCGATGCGTAGAATTCATTAATGCCATAAAAAGTGATCATTTCTAAGAATTTGTGGAGATATGAGAACTTTAATCACCTATTATAGTGTTAAAAAAATTTTGTTGAAATTTTAAATGTTGATTTAATTCTTTTTTGACAGATTTTGATGCATATAATCCATTGATTTCAAAGAAAGTGCTCAATTCGAAGGATTGACAGTGCTATGAACAAAAAAACCACTTATAGTGCCTCAAAATCACAAATTACATGAATATTGGTGGTGGCGGTTTTATTGAATTTCCGTCAGGACCCCCCTTATAGGTCCAGTATAATTCAGCTATTTTTCAAAGTATCCAAAGTCTCAATATTTAAGGTTTTTCTCATAGATTTCGATGCGTAGAATTCATTAATGCCATAAAAAGTGATCATTTCTAAGAATTTGTGGAGATATGAGAACTTTAATCACCTATTATAGTGTTAAAAAATCTGGAATTTTGTTGAAATTTTAAATGTTGATTTAATTGCTTTTTTGACAGATTTTGATGCATATAATCCATTGATTTCAAAGAAAGTGCTCAATTCGAAGGATTGACAGTGCTATGAACACTGAAAAAACCACTTATAGTGCCTCAAAATCACAAATTACATGAATATTGGTGGTGGCGGTTTTATTGAATTTCCGTCAGGACCCCCCCTTATAGGTCCAGTATAATTCAGCTATTTTTCAAAGTATCCAAAGTCTCAATATTTAAGGTTTTTCTCATAGATTTCGATGCGTAGAATTCATTAATGCCATAAAAAGTGATCATTTCTAAGAATTTGTGGAGATATGAACTTTAATCACCTATTATAGTGTTAAAAAATCTGGAATTTTGTTGAAATTTTAAATGTTGATTTAATTGGCTTTTTTGACAGATTTTGATGCATATAATCCATTGATTTCAAAGAAAGTGCTCAATTCGAAGGATTGACAGTGCTATGAACACTGAAAAAACCACTTATAGTGCCTCAAAATCACAAATTACATGAATATTGGTGGTGGCGGTTTTATTGAATTTCCGTCAGGACCCCCCCTTATAGGTCCAGTATAATTCAGCTATTTTTCAAAGTATCCAAAGTCTCAATATTTAAGGTTTTTCTCATAGATTTCGATGCGTAGAATTCATTAATGCCATAAAAAGTGATCATTTCTAAGAATTTGTGGAGATATGAGAACTTTAATCACCTATTATAGTGTTAAAAAATCTGGAATTTTGTTGAAATTTTAAATGTTGATTTAATTGCTTTTTTGACAGATTTTGATGCATATAATCCATTGATTTCAAAGAAAGTGCTCAATTCGAAGGATTGACAGTGCTATGAACACTGAAAAAACCACTTATAGTGCCTCAAAATCACAAATTACATGAATATTGGTGGTGGCGGTTTTATTGAATTTCCGTCAGGACCCCCCTTATAGGTCCAGTATAATTCAGCTATTTTTCAAAGTATCCAAAGTCTCAATATTTAAGGTTTTTCTCATAGATTTCGATGCGTAGAATTCATTAATGCCATAAAAAGTGATCATTTCTAAGAATTTGTGGAGATATGAGAACTTTAATCACCTATTATAGTGTTAAAAAATCTGGAATTTTGTTGAAATTTTAAATGTTGATTTAATTGTCTTTTTTGACAGATTTTGATGCATATAATCCATTGATTTCAAAGAAAGTGCTCAATTCGAAGGATTGACAGTGCTATGAACACTGAAAAACCACTTATAGTGCCTCAAAATCACAAATTACATGAATATTGGTGGTGGCGGTTTTATTGAATTTCCGTCAGGACCCCCCCTTATAGGTCCAGTATAATTCAGCTATTTTTCAAAGTATCCAAAGTCTCAATATTTAAGGTTTTTCTCATAGATTTCGATGCGTAGAATTCATTAATGCCATAAAAAGTGATCATTTCTAAGAATTTGTGGAGATATGAGAACTTTAATCACCTATTATAGTGTTAAAAAATCTGGAATTTTGTTGAAATTTTAAATGTTGATTTAATTGCTTTTTTGACAGATTTTGATGCATATAATCCATTGATTTCAAAGAAAGTGCTCAATTCGAAGGATTGACAGTGCTATGAACACTGAAAAAACCACTTATAGTGCCTCAAAATCACAAATTACATGAATATTGGTGGCGGTTTTATTGAATTTCCGTCAGGACCCCCCTTATAGGTCCAGTATAATTCAGCTATTTTTCAAAGTATCCAAAGTCTCAATATTTAAGGTTTTTCTCATAGATTTCGATGCGTAGAATTCATTAATGCCATAAAAAGTGATCATTTCTAAGAATTTGTGGAGATATGATAACTTTAATCACCAATTGATTTTTTTTTTGAGATTTTGATGATTGATTTCAAAGAAAGTGCTCAATTCGAAGGATTGACAGTGCTATGAACACTGAAAAAACCACTTATAGTGCCTCAAAATCACAAATTACGTTTTATTGAATTTCCGCCCCCCTTATAGGTCCAGTATAATTCAGCTATTTTTCAAAGTATCCAAAGTCTCAATATTTAAGGTTTTTCTCATAGATTTCGATGCGTAGAATTCATTAATGCCATAAAAAGTGATCATTTCTAAGAATTTGTGGAGATATGAGAACTTTAATCACCTATTATAGTGTTAAAAAATCTGGAATTTTGTTGAAATTTTAAATGTTGATTTAATTGCTTTTTTGACAGATTTTGATGCATATAATCCATTGATTTCAAAGAAAGTGCTCAATTCGAAGGATTGACAGTGCTATGAACACTGAAAAAACCACTTATAGTGCCTCAAAATCACAAATGAATATTTGGTGGCGGTTTTATTGAATTTCCGTCAGGACCCCCCCTTATAGGTCCAGTATAATTCAGCTATTTTTCAAAGTATCCAAAGTCTCAATATTTAAGGTTTTTCTCATAGATTTCGATGCGTAGAATTCATTAATGCCATAAAAAGTGATCATTTCTAAGAATTTGTGGAGATATGAGAACTTTAATCACCTATTATAGTGTTAAAAAATCTGGAATTTTGTTGAAATTTTAAATGTTGATTTAATTGTCTTTTTTGACAGATTTTGATGCATATAATCCATTGATTTCAAAGAAAGTGCTCAATTCGAAGGATTGACAGTGCTATGAACACTGAAAAAACCACTTATAGTGCCTCAAAATCACAAATTACATGAATATTGGTGGCGGTTTTATTGAATTTCCGTCAGGACCCCCCTTATAGGTCCAGTATAATTCAGCTATTTTTCAAAGTATCCAAAGTCTCAATATTTAAGGTTTTTCTCATAGATTTCGATGCGTAGAATTCATTAATGCCATAAAAAGTGATCATTTCTAAGAATTTGTGGAGATATGAGAACTTTAATCACCTATTATAGTGTTAAAAAATCTGGAATTTTGTTGAAATTTTAAATGTTGATTTAATTGCTTTTTTGACAGATTTTGATGCATATAATCCATTGATTTCAAAGAAAGTGCTCAATTCGAAGGATTGACAGTGCTATGAACACTGAAAAAACCACTTATAGTGCCTCAAAATCACAAATTACATGAATATTGGTGGTGGTTTTATTGAATTTCCGTCAGGCCCCCCTTATAGGTCCAGTATAATTCAGCTATTTTTCAAAGTATCCAAAGTCTCAATATTTAAGGTTTTTCTCATAGATTTCGATGCGTAGAATTCATTAATGCCATAAAAAGTGATCATTTCTAAGAATTTGTGGAGATATGAGAACTTTAATCACCTATTATAGTGTTAAAAAATCTGGAATTTTGTTGAAATTTTAAATGTTGATTTAATTGTTTTTTGACAGATTTTGATGCATATAATCCATTGATTTCAAAGAAAGTGCTCAATTCGAAGGATTGACAGTGCTATGAACACTGAAAAAACCACTTATAGTGCCTCAAAATCACAAATTACATGAATATTGGTGGTGGCGGTTTTATTGAATTTCCGTCAGGACCCCCCCTTATAGGTCCAGTATAATTCAGCTATTTTTCAAAGTATCCAAAGTCTCAATATTTAAGGTTTTTCTCATAGATTTCGATGCGTAGAATTCATTAATGCCATAAAAAGTGATCATTTCTAAGAATTTGTGGAGATATGAGAACTTTAATCACCTATTATAGTGTTAAAAAATCTGGAATTTTGTTGAAATTTTAAATGTTGATTTAATTGGCTTTTTGACAGATTTTGATGCATATAATCCATTGATTTCAAAGAAAGTGCTCAATTCGAAGGATTGACAGTGCTATGAACACTGAAAAAACCACTTATAGTGCCTCAAAATCACAAATTACATGAATATTGGTGGTGGCGGTTTTATTGAATTTCCGTCAGGACCCCCCCTTATAGGTCCTGTATAATTCAGCTATTTTTCAACGTATCCAAAGTCTCAATATTTAAGGTTTTTCTCATAGATTTCGATGCGTAGAATTCATTAATGCCATAAAAAGTGATCATTTCTAAGAATTTGTGGAGATATGAGAACTTTAATCACCTATTATAGTGTTAAAAAATCTGGAATTTTGTTGAAATTTTAAATGTTGATTTAATTGCTTTTTGACAGATTTTGATGCATATAATCCATTGATTTCAAAGAAAGTGCTCAATTCGAAGGATTGACAGTGCTATGAACACTGAAAAAACCACTTATAGTGCCTCAAAATCACAAATTACATGAATATTGGTGGTGGCGGTTTTATTGAATTTCCGTCAGGACCCCCCTTATAGGTCCAGTATAATTCAGCTATTTTTCAAAGTATCCAAAGTCTCAATATTTAAGGTTTTTCTCATAGATTTCGATGCGTAGAATTCATTAATGCCATAAAAAGTGATCATTTCTAAGAATTTGTGGAGATATGAGAACTTTAATCACCTATTATAGTGTTAAAAAATCTGGAATTTTGTTGAAATTTTAAATGTTGATTTAATTGGCTTTTTTGACAGATTTTGATGCATATAATCCATTGATTTCAAAGAAAGTGCTCAATTCGAAGGATTGACAGTGCTATGAACCTGAAAAAAAACCACTTATAGTGCCTCAAAATCACTAGAGTAGCTATAAATGTTTAGTTACTGCCATAACGCTTATGTTGATGGAATTTCCGTCAACCCCCCACCTTCTCTACTCATCTACTCTCTCTACTCACCATCATATCTAACCCACTTCTC
>JALAJA010001942.1:0-18739 GCA_023376005.1 Doryteuthis pealeii | reverse complement strand
GAGATGATCTTCTTGGATTGTCTTGAGCACACTTAGAGACACAACGATTGATTTTAATGACATGTCAACACATCTAGGGTTATATTATGTCAAGGGGTTAGGGAATTGCATTCATATTTCTCTTTTTTGTTTCTTAAGGGATTTCTGAGTTCTGATCTTCTTGGATTGGTCTTGAGCACACTTAGAGACACAACGATTGATTTTAATGACATGTCAACACATCTAGGGTTATATTATGTCAAGGGGTTAGGGAATTGCGTTCATATTTCTCTTTTTTGTTTCTTAAGGGATTTCTGAGTTCTGATCTTCTTGGATTGGTCTTGAGCACACTTAGAGACACAACGATTGATTTTAATGACATGTCAACACATCTAGGGTTATATTATGTCAAGGGTTAGGGAATTGCGTTCATATTTCTTTTTTTGTTTCTTAAGGGATTTCTGAGTTCTGATCTTCTTGGATTGGTCTTGAGCACACTTAGAGACACAACGATTGATTTTAATGACATGTCAACACATCTAGGGTTATATTATGTCAAGGGGTTAGGGAATTGCGTTCATATTTCTCTTTTTTGTTTCTTAAGGGATTTCTGAGTTCTGATCTTCTTGGATTGGTCTTGAGCACACTTAGAGACACAACGATTGATTTTAATGACATGTCAACACATCTAGGGTTATATTATGTCAAGGGGTTAGGGAATTGCATTCATATTTCTCTTTTTTGTTTCTTAAGGGATTTCTGAGTTCTGATCTTCTTGGATTGGTCTTGAGCACACTTAGAGACACAACGATTGATTTTAATGACATGTCAACACATCTAGGGTTATATTATGTCAAGGGGTTAGGGAATTGCGTTCATATTTCTCTTTTTTGTTTCTTAAGGGATTTCTGAGTTCTGATCTTCTTGGATTGGTCTTGAGCACACTTAGAGACACAACGATTGATTTTAATGACATGTCAACACATCTAGGGTTATATTATGTCAAGGGGTTAGGGAATTGCATTCATATTTCTCTTTTTTGTTTCTTAAGGGATTTCTGAGTTCTGATCTTCTTGGATTGGTCTTGAGCACACTTAGAGACACAACGATTGATTTTAATGACATGTCAACACATCTAGGGTTATATTATGTCAAGGGGTTAGGGAATTGCGTTCATATTTCTCTTTTTTGTTTCTTAAGGGATTTCTGAGTTCTGATCTTCTTGGATTGGTCTTGAGCACACTTAGAGACACAACGATTGATTTTAATGACATGTCAACACATCTAGGGTTATATTATGTCAAGGGGTTAGGGAATTGCATTCATATTTCTCTTTTTTGTTTCTTAAGGGATTTCTGAGTTCTGATCTTCTTGGATTGGTCTTGAGCACACTTAGAGACACAACGATTGATTTTAATGACATGTCAACACATCTAGGGTTATATTATGTCAAGGGTTAGGGAATTGCGTTCATATTTCTCTTTTTTGTTTCTTAAGGGATTTCTGAGTTCTGATCTTCTTGGATTGGTCTTGAGCACACTTAGAGACACAACGATTGATTTTAATGACATGTCAACACATCTAGGGTTATATTATGTCAAGGGGTTAGGGAATTGCATTCATATTTCTTTTTTGTTTCTTAAGGGATTTCTGAGTTCTGATCTTCTTGGATTGGTCTTGAGCACACTTAGAGACACAACGATTGATTTTAATGACATGTCAACACATCTAGGGTTATATTATGTCAAGGGGTTAGGGAATTGCGTTCATATTTCTCTTTTTTGTTTCTTAAGGGATTTCTGAGTTCTGATCTTCTTGGATTGGTCTTGAGCACACTTAGAGACACAACGATTGATTTTAATGACATGTCAACACATCTAGGGTTATATTATGTCAAGGGGTTAGGGAATTGCATTCATATTTCTCTTTTTTGTTTCTTAAGGGATTTCTGAGTTCTGATCTTCTTGGATTGGTCTTGAGCACACTTAGAGACACAACGATTGATTTTAATGACATGTCAACACATCTAGGGTTATATTATGTCAAGGGTTAGGGAATTGCGTTCATATTTCTCTTTTTTGTTTCTTAAGGGATTTCTGAGTTCTGATCTTCTTGGATTGGTCTTGAGCACACTTAGAGACACAACGATTGATTTTAATGACATGTCAACACATCTAGGGTTATATTATGTCAAGGGTTAGGGAATTGCATTCATATTTCTCTTTTTTGTTTCTTAAGGGATTTCTGAGTTCTGATCTTCTTGGATTGGTCTTGAGCACACTTAGAGACACAACGATTGATTTTAATGACATGTCAACACATCTAGGGTTATATTATGTCAAGGGTTAGGGAATTGCGTTCATATTTCTCTTTTTTTTTTCTTAAGGGATTTCTGAGTTCTGATCTTCTTGGATTGGTCTTGAGCACACTTAGAGACACAACGATTGATTTTAATGACATGTCAACACATCTAGGGTTATATTATGTCAAGGGTTAGGGAATTGCGTTCATATTTCTCTTTTTTGTTTCTTAAGGGATTTCTGAGTTCTGATCTTCTTGGATTGTCTTGAGCACACTTAGAGACACAACGATTGATTTTAATGACATGTCAACACATCTAGGGTTATATTATGTCAAGGGGTTAGGGAATTGCATTCATATTTCTCTTTTTTGTTTCTTAAGGGATTTCTGAGTTCTGATCTTCTTGGATTGGTCTTGAGCACACTTAGAGACACAACGATTGATTTTAATGACATGTCAACACATCTAGGGTTATATTATGTCAAGGGGTTAGGGAATTGCGTTCATATTTCTCTTTTTTGTTTCTTAAGGGATTTCTGAGTTCTGATCTTCTTGGATTGGTCTTGAGCACACTTAGAGACACAACGATTGATTTTAATGACATGTCAACACATCTAGGGTTATATTATGTCAAGGGTTAGGGAATTGCGTTCATATTTCTCTTTTTTGTTTCTTAAGGGATTTCTGAGTTCTGATCTTCTTGGATTGGTCTTGAGCACACTTAGAGACACAACGATTGATTTTAATGACATGTCAACACATCTAGGGTTATATTATGTCAAGGGGTTAGGGAATTGCATTCATATTTCTCTTTTTTGTTTCTTAAGGGATTTCTGAGTTCTGATCTTCTTGGATTGTCTTGAGCACACTTAGAGACACAACGATTGATTTTAATGACATGTCAACACATCTAGGGTTATATTATGTCAAGGGGTTAGGGAATTGCATTCATATTTCTCTTTTTTGTTTCTTAAGGGATTTCTGAGTTCTGATCTTCTTGGATTGGTCTTGAGCACACTTAGAGACACAACGATTGATTTTAATGACATGTCAACACATCTAGGGTTATATTATGTCAAGGGTTAGGGAATTGCGTTCATATTTCTCTTTTTTGTTTCTTAAGGGATTTCTGAGTTCTGATCTTCTTGGATTGGTCTTGAGCACACTTAGAGACACAACGATTGATTTTAATGACATGTCAACACATCTAGGGTTATATTATGTCAAGGGGTTAGGGAATTGCGTTCATATTTCTCTTTTTTGTTTCTTAAGGGATTTCTGAGTTCTGATCTTCTTGGATTGGTCTTGAGCACACTTAGAGACACAACGATTGATTTTAATGACATGTCAACACATCTAGGGTTATATTATGTCAAGGGGTTAGGGAATTGCATTCATATTTCTCTTTTTTGTTTCTTAAGGGATTTCTGAGTTCTGATCTTCTTGGATTGGTCTTGAGCACACTTAGAGACACAACGATTGATTTTAATGACATGTCAACACATCTAGGGTTATATTATGTCAAGGGTTAGGGAATTGCATTCATATTTCTCTTTTTTGTTTCTTAAGGGATTTCTGAGTTCTGATCTTCTTGGATTGGTCTTGAGCTCACTTAGAGACACAACGATTGATTTTAATGACATGTCAACACATCTAGGGTTATATTATGTCAAGGGGTTAGGGAATTGCATTCATATTTCTCTTTTTTTGTTTCTTAAGGGATTTCTGAGTTCTGATCTTCTTGGATTGGTCTTGAGCACACTTAGAGACACAACGATTGATTTTAATGACATGTCAACACATCTAGGGTTATATTATGTCAAGGGTTAGGGAATTGCGTTCATATTTCTCTTTTTTGTTTCTTAAGGGATTTCTGAGTTCTGATCTTCTTGGATTGGTCTTGAGCACACTTAGAGACACAACGATTGATTTTAATGACATGTCAACACATCTAGGGTTATATTATGTCAAGGGTTAGGGAATTGCATTCATATTTCTCTTTTTTTGTTTCTTAAGGGATTTCTGAGTTCTGATCTTCTTGGATTGGTCTTGAGCACACTTAGAGACACAACGATTGATTTTAATGACATGTCAACACATCTAGGGTTATATTATGTCAAGGGGTTAGGGAATTGCATTCATATTTCTCTTTTTTGTTTCTTAAGGGATTTCTGAGTTCTGATCTTCTTGGATTGGTCTTGAGCACACTTAGAGACACAACGATTGATTTTAATGACATGTCAACACATCTAGGGTTATATTATGTCAAGGGTTAGGGAATTGCATTCATATTTCTCTTTTTTGTTTCTTAAGGGATTTCTGAGTTCTGATCTTCTTGGATTGGTCTTGAGCACACTTAGAGACACAACGATTGATTTTAATGACATGTCAACACATCTAGGGTTATATTATGTCAAGGGGTTAGGGAATTGCGTTCATATTTCTCTTTTTTGTTTCTTAAGGGATTTCTGAGTTCTGATCTTCTTGGATTGGTCTTGAGCACACTTAGAGACACAACGATTGATTTTAATGACATGTCAACACATCTAGGGTTATATTATGTCAAGGGGTTAGGGAATTGCATTCATATTTCTCTTTTTTTGTTTCTTAAGGGATTTCTGAGTTCTGATCTTCTTGGATTGGTCTTGAGCACACTTAGAGACACAACGATTGATTTTAATGACATGTCAACACATCTAGGGTTATATTATGTCAAGGGGTTAGGGAATTGCATTCATATTTCTCTTTTTTGTTTCTTAAGGGATTTCTGAGTTCTGATCTTCTTGGATTGGTCTTGAGCACACTTAGAGACACAACGATTGATTTTAATGACATGTCAACACATCTAGGGTTATATTATGTCAAGGGGTTAGGGAATTGCATTCATATTTCCTTTTTTGTTTCTTAAGGGATTTCTGAGTTCTGATCTTCTTGGATTGGTCTTGAGCACACTTAGAGACACAACGATTGATTTTAATGACATGTCAACACATCTAGGGTTATATTATGTCAAGGGGTTAGGGAATTGCATTCATATTTCTTTTTTTGTTTCTTAAGGGATTTCTGAGTTCTGATCTTCTTGGATTGGTCTTGAGCACACTTAGAGACACAACGATTGATTTTAATGACATGTCAACACATCTAGGGTTATATTATGTCAAGGGGTTAGGGAATTGCATTCATATTTCTCTTTTTTGTTTCTTAAGGGATTTCTGAGTTCTGATCTTCTTGGATTGGTCTTGAGCACACTTAGAGACACAACGATTGATTTTAATGACATGTCAACACATCTAGGGTTATATTATGTCAAGGGGTTAGGGAATTGCATTCATATTTCTTTTTTGTTTCTTAAGGGATTTCTGAGTTCTGATCTTCTTGGATTGGTCTTGAGCACACTTAGAGACACAACGATTGATTTTAATGACATGTCAACACATCTAGGGTTATATTATGTCAAGGGGTTAGGGAATTGCATTCATATTTCTCTTTTTTGTTTCTTAAGGGATTTCTGAGTTCTGATCTTCTTGGATTGGTCTTGAGCACACTTAGAGACACAACGATTGATTTTAATGACATGTCAACACATCTAGGGTTATATTATGTCAAGGGGTTAGGGAATTGCATTCATATTTCTTTTTTTGTTTCTTAAGGGATTTCTGAGTTCTGATCTTCTTGGATTGGTCTTGAGCACACTTAGAGACACAACGATTGATTTTAATGACATGTCAACACATCTAGGGTTATATTATGTCAAGGGGTTAGGGAATTGCATTCATATTTCTCTTTTTTGTTTCTTAAGGGATTTCTGAGTTCTGATCTTCTTGGATTGGTCTTGAGCACACTTAGAGACACAACGATTGATTTTAATGACATGTCAACACATCTAGGGTTATATTATGTCAAGGGGTTAGGGAATTGCATTCATATTTCTCTTTTTTTTTTCTTAAGGGATTTCTGAGTTCTGATCTTCTTGGATTGGTCTTGAGCACACTTAGAGACACAACGATTGATTTTAATGACATGTCAACACATCTAGGGTTATATTATGTCAAGGGTTAGGGAATTGCATTCATATTTCTCTTTTTGTTTCTTAAGGGATTTCTGAGTTCTGATCTTCTTGGATTGGTCTTGAGCACACTTAGAGACACAACGATTGATTTTAATGACATGTCAACACATCTAGGGTTATATTATGTCAAGGGGTTAGGGAATTGCATTCATATTTCTCTTTTTTGTTTCTTAAGGGATTTCTGAGTTCTGATCTTCTTGGATTGGTCTTGAGCACACTTAGAGACACAACGATTGATTTTAATGACATGTCAACACATCTAGGGTTATATTATGTCAAGGGGTTAGGGAATTGCATTCATATTTCTTTTTTTGTTTCTTAAGGGATTTCTGAGTTCTGATCTTCTTGGATTGGTCTTGAGCACACTTAGAGACACAACGATTGATTTTAATGACATGTCAACACATCTAGGGTTATATTATGTCAAGGGTTAGGGAATTGCATTCATATTTCTTTTTTTTTTCTTAAGGGATTTCTGAGTTCTGATCTTCTTGGATTGGTCTTGAGCACACTTAGAGACACAACGATTGATTTTAATGACATGTCAACACATCTAGGGTTATATTATGTCAAGGGGTTAGGGAATTGCGTTCATATTTCTCTTTTTTTTTCTTAAGGGATTTCTGAGTTCTGATCTTCTTGGATTGGTCTTGAGCACACTTAGAGACACAACGATTGATTTTAATGACATGTCAACACATCTAGGGTTATATTATGTCAAGGGTTAGGGAATTGCATTCATATTTCTCTTTTTTGTTCTTAAGGGATTTCTGAGTTCTGATCTTCTTGGATTGGTCTTGAGCACACTTAGAGACACAACGATTGATTTTAATGACATGTCAACACATCTAGGGTTATATTATGTCAAGGGGTTAGGGAATTGCGTTCATATTTCTTTTTTTGTTTCTTAAGGGATTTCTGAGTTCTGATCTTCTTGGATTGGTCTTGAGCACACTTAGAGACACAACGATTGATTTTAATGACATGTCAACACATCTAGGGTTATATTATGTGAAGACCAATCCAAGAAGATCAGAACTCAGAAATCCCTTAAGAAACAAAAAAGAGAAATATGAACGCAATTCCCTAACCCTTGACATAATATAACCCTAGATGTGTTGACATGTCATTAAAATCAATCGTTGTGTCTCTAAGTGTGCTCAAGACCAATCCAAGAAGATCAGAACTCAGAAATCCCTTAAGAAACAAAAAAAGAAATATGAACGCAATTCCCTAACCCTTGACATAATATAACCCTAGATGTGTTGACATGTCATTAAAATCAATCGTTGTGTCTCTAAGTGTGCTCAAGACCAATCCAAGAAGATCAGAACTCAGAAATCCCTTAAGAAACAAAAAAGAGAAATATGAATGCAATTCCCTAACCCCTTGACATAATATAACCCTAGATGTGTTGACATGTCATTAAAATCAATCGTTGTGTCTCTAAGTGTGCTCAAGACCAATCCAAGAAGATCAGAACTCAGAAATCCCTTAAGAAACAAAAAAGAGAAATATGAACGCAATTCCCTAACCCCTTGACATAATATAACCCTAGATGTGTTGACATGTCATTAAAATCAATCGTTGTGTCTCTAAGTGTGCTCAAGACCAATCCAAGAAGATCAGAACTCAGAAATCCCTTAAGAAACAAAAAAGGAAATATGAATGCAATTCCCTAACCCTTGACATAATATAACCCTAGATGTGTTGACATGTCATTAAAATCAATCGTTGTGTCTCTAAGTGTGCTCAAGACCAATCCAAGAAGATCAGAACTCAGAAATCCCTTAAGAAACAAAAAAGAGAAATATGAATGCAATTCCCTAACCCCTTGACATAATATAACCCTAGATGTGTTGACATGTCATTAAAATCAATCGTTGTGTCTCTAAGTGTGCTCAAGACCAATCCAAGAAGATCAGAACTCAGAAATCCCTTAAGAAACAAAAAAGAGAAATATGAATGCAATTCCCTAACCCCTTGACATAATATAACCCTAGATGTGTTGACATGTCATTAAAATCAATCGTTGTGTCTCTAAGTGTGCTCAAGACCAATCCAAGAAGATCAGAACTCAGAAATCCCTTAAGAAACAAAAAAAGAAAATATGAACGCAATTCCCTAACCCCTTGACATAATATAACCCTAGATGTGTTGACATGTCATTAAAATCAATCGTTGTGTCTCTAAGTGTGCTCAAGACCAATCCAAGAAGATCAGAACTCAGAAATCCCTTAAGAAACAAAAAAGAGAAATATGAATGCAATTCCCTAACCCCTTGACATAATATAACCCTAGATGTGTTGACATGTCATTAAAATCAATCGTTGTGTCTCTAAGTGTGCTCAAGACCAATCCAAGAAGATCAGAACTCAGAAATCCCTTAAGAAACAAAAAAGAAATATGAACGCAATTCCCTAACCCCTTGACATAATATAACCCTAGATGTGTTGACATGTCATTAAAATCAATCGTTGTGTCTCTAAGTGTGCTCAAGACCAATCCAAGAAGATCAGAACTCAGAAATCCCTTAAGAAACAAAAAAAGAGAAATATGAACGCAATTCCCTAACCCCTTGACATAATATAACCCTAGATGTGTTGACATGTCATTAAAATCAATCGTTGTGTCTCTAAGTGTGCTCAAGACCAATCCAAGAAGATCAGAACTCAGAAATCCCTTAAGAAACAAAAAAAGAAATATGAATGCAATTCCCTAACCCCTTGACATAATATAACCCTAGATGTGTTGACATGTCATTAAAATCAATCGTTGTGTCTCTAAGTGTGCTCAAGACCAATCCAAGAAGATCAGAACTCAGAAATCCCTTAAGAAACAAAAAAAGAAATATGAACGCAATTCCCTAACCCCTTGACATAATATAACCCTAGATGTGTTGACATGTCATTAAAATCAATCGTTGTGTCTCTAAGTGTGCTCAAGACCAATCCAAGAAGATCAGAACTCAGAAATCCCTTAAGAAACAAAAAAGAGAAATATGAATGCAATTCCCTAACCCCTTGACATAATATAACCCTAGATGTGTTGACATGTCATTAAAATCAATCGTTGTGTCTCTAAGTGTGCTCAAGACCAATCCAAGAAGATCAGAACTCAGAAATCCCTTAAGAAACAAAAAAGAGAAATATGAACGCAATTCCCTAACCCTTGACATAATATAACCCTAGATGTGTTGACATGTCATTAAAATCAATCGTTGTGTCTCTAAGTGTGCTCAAGACCAATCCAAGAAGATCAGAACTCAGAAATCCCTTAAGAAACAAAAAAAGAAATATGAACGCAATTCCCTAACCCCTTGACATAATATAACCCTAGATGTGTTGACATGTCATTAAAATCAATCGTTGTGTCTCTAAGTGTGCTCAAGACCAATCCAAGAAGATCAGAACTCAGAAATCCCTTAAGAAACAAAAAAGAAAATATGAATGCAATTCCCTAACCCCTTGACATAATATAACCCTAGATGTGTTGACATGTCATTAAAATCAATCGTTGTGTCTCTAAGTGTGCTCAAGACCAATCCAAGAAGATCAGAACTCAGAAATCCCTTAAGAAACAAAAAAGAGAAATATGAACGCAATTCCCTAACCCCTTGACATAATATAACCCTAGATGTGTTGACATGTCATTAAAATCAATCGTTGTGTCTCTAAGTGTGCTCAAGACCAATCCAAGAAGATCAGAACTCAGAAATCCCTTAAGAAACAAAAAAAGAAATATGAATGCAATTCCCTAACCCCTTGACATAATATAACCCTAGATGTGTTGACATGTCATTAAAATCAATCGTTGTGTCTCTAAGTGTGCTCAAGACCAATCCAAGAAGATCAGAACTCAGAAATCCCTTAAGAAACAAAAAAGAGAAATATGAATGCAATTCCCTAACCCCTTGACATAATATAACCCTAGATGTGTTGACATGTCATTAAAATCAATCGTTGTGTCTCTAAGTGTGCTCAAGACCAATCCAAGAAGATCAGAACTCAGAAATCCCTTAAGAAACAAAAAAGAGAAATATGAACGCAATTCCCTAACCCCTTGACATAATATAACCCTAGATGTGTTGACATGTCATTAAAATCAATCGTTGTGTCTCTAAGTGTGCTCAAGACCAATCCAAGAAGATCAGAACTCAGAAATCCCTTAAGAAACAAAAAAGGAAATATGAACGCAATTCCCTAACCCCTTGACATAATATAACCCTAGATGTGTTGACATGTCATTAAAATCAATCGTTGTGTCTCTAAGTGTGCTCAAGACCAATCCAAGAAGATCAGAACTCAGAAATCCCTTAAGAAACAAAAAAGAGAAATATGAATGCAATTCCCTAACCCCTTGACATAATATAACCCTAGATGTGTTGACATGTCATTAAAATCAATCGTTGTGTCTCTAAGTGTGCTCAAGACCAATCCAAGAAGATCAGAACTCAGAAATCCCTTAAGAAACAAAAAAAGAAATATGAACGCAATTCCCTAACCCTTGACATAATATAACCCTAGATGTGTTGACATGTCATTAAAATCAATCGTTGTGTCTCTAAGTGTGCTCAAGACCAATCCAAGAAGATCAGAACTCAGAAATCCCTTAAGAAACAAAAAAGAGAAATATGAACGCAATTCCCTAACCCCTTGACATAATATAACCCTAGATGTGTTGACATGTCATTAAAATCAATCGTTGTGTCTCTAAGTGTGCTCAAGACCAATCCAAGAAGATCAGAACTCAGAAATCCCTTAAGAAACAAAAAAGAGAAATATGAACGCAATTCCCTAACCCCTTGACATAATATAACCCTAGATGTGTTGACATGTCATTAAAATCAATCGTTGTGTCTCTAAGTGTGCTCAAGACCAATCCAAGAAGATCAGAACTCAGAAATCCCTTAAGAAACAAAAAAGGAAATATGAACGCAATTCCCTAACCCTTGACATAATATAACCCTAGATGTGTTGACATGTCATTAAAATCAATCGTTGTGTCTCTAAGTGTGCTCAAGACCAATCCAAGAAGATCAGAACTCAGAAATCCCTTAAGAAACAAAAAAAGAAATATGAACGCAATTCCCTAACCCCTTGACATAATATAACCCTAGATGTGTTGACATGTCATTAAAATCAATCGTTGTGTCTCTAAGTGTGCTCAAGACCAATCCAAGAAGATCAGAACTCAGAAATCCCTTAAGAAACAAAAAAGAAATATGAACGCAATTCCCTAACCCCTTGACATAATATAACCCTAGATGTGTTGACATGTCATTAAAATCAATCGTTGTGTCTCTAAGTGTGCTCAAGACCAATCCAAGAAGATCAGAACTCAGAAATCCCTTAAGAAACAAAAAAAGAAATATGAACGCAATTCCCTAACCCCTTGACATAATATAACCCTAGATGTGTTGACATGTCATTAAAATCAATCGTTGTGTCTCTAAGTGTGCTCAAGACCAATCCAAGAAGATCAGAACTCAGAAATCCCTTAAGAAACAAAAAAGAGAAATATGAACGCAATTCCCTAACCCCTTGACATAATATAACCCTAGATGTGTTGACATGTCATTAAAATCAATCGTTGTGTCTCTAAGTGTGCTCAAGACCAATCCAAGAAGATCAGAACTCAGAAATCCCTTAAGAAACAAAAAAAGAAAATATGAATGCAATTCCCTAACCCCTTGACATAATATAACCCTAGATGTGTTGACATGTCATTAAAATCAATCGTTGTGTCTCTAAGTGTGCTCAAGACCAATCCAAGAAGATCAGAACTCAGAAATCCCTTAAGAAACAAAAAAAGAAATATGAACGCAATTCCCTAACCCTTGACATAATATAACCCTAGATGTGTTGACATGTCATTAAAATCAATCGTTGTGTCTCTAAGTGTGCTCAAGACCAATCCAAGAAGATCAGAACTCAGAAATCCCTTAAGAAACAAAAAAGGAAATATGAACGCAATTCCCTAACCCTTGACATAATATAACCCTAGATGTGTTGACATGTCATTAAAATCAATCGTTGTGTCTCTAAGTGTGCTCAAGACCAATCCAAGAAGATCAGAACTCAGAAATCCCTTAAGAAACAAAAAAGAGAAATATGAACGCAATTCCCTAACCCCTTGACATAATATAACCCTAGATGTGTTGACATGTCATTAAAATCAATCGTTGTGTCTCTAAGTGTGCTCAAGACCAATCCAAGAAGATCAGAACTCAGAAATCCCTTAAGAAACAAAAAAGAGAAATATGAACGCAATTCCCTAACCCCTTGACATAATATAACCCTAGATGTGTTGACATGTCATTCAATCGTTGTGTCTCTAAGTGTGCTCAAGACCAATCCAAGAAGATCAGAACTCAGAAATCCCTTAAGAAACAAAAAAGAGAAATATGAACGCAATTCCCTAACCCTTGACATAATATAACCCTAGATGTGTTGACATGTCATTAAAATCAATCGTTGTGTCTCTAAGTGTGCTCAAGACCAATCCAAGAAGATCAGAACTCAGAAATCCCTTAAGAAACAAAAAAGAGAAATATGAACGCAATTCCCTAACCCCTTGACATAATATAACCCTAGATGTGTTGACATGTCATTAAAATCAATCGTTGTGTCTCTAAGTGTGCTCAAGACCAATCCAAGAAGATCAGAACTCAGAAATCCCTTAAGAAACAAAAAAGAAATATGAACGCAATTCCCTAACCCCTTGACATAATATAACCCTAGATGTGTTGACATGTCATTAAAATCAATCGTTGTGTCTCTAAGTGTGCTCAAGACCAATCCAAGAAGATCAGAACTCAGAAATCCCTTAAGAAACAAAAAAGAGAAATATGAACGCAATTCCCTAACCCCTTGACATAATATAACCCTAGATGTGTTGACATGTCATTAAAATCAATCGTTGTGTCTCTAAGTGTGCTCAAGACCAATCCAAGAAGATCAGAACTCAGAAATCCCTTAAGAAACAAAAAAGAGAAATATGAACGCAATTCCCTAACCCTTGACATAATATAACCCTAGATGTGTTGACATGTCATTAAAATCAATCGTTGTGTCTCTAAGTGTGCTCAAGACCAATCCAAGAAGATCAGAACTCAGAAATCCCTTAAGAAACAAAAAAAGAAATATGAACGCAATTCCCTAACCCCTTGACATAATATAACCCTAGATGTGTTGACATGTCATTAAAATCAATCGTTGTGTCTCTAAGTGTGCTCAAGACCAATCCAAGAAGATCAGAACTCAGAAATCCCTTAAGAAACAAAAAAAGAAAATATGAACGCAATTCCCTAACCCCTTGACATAATATAACCCTAGATGTGTTGACATGTCATTAAAATCAATCGTTGTGTCTCTAAGTGTGCTCAAGACCAATCCAAGAAGATCAGAACTCAGAAATCCCTTAAGAAACAAAAAAAGAAATATGAACGCAATTCCCTAACCCCTTGACATAATATAACCCTAGATGTGTTGACATGTCATTAAAATCAATCGTTGTGTCTCTAAGTGTGCTCAAGACCAATCCAAGAAGATCAGAACTCAGAAATCCCTTAAGAAACAAAAAAGAGAAATATGAACGCAATTCCCTAACCCCTTGACATAATATAACCCTAGATGTGTTGACATGTCATTAAAATCAATCGTTGTGTCTCTAAGTGTGCTCAAGACCAATCCAAGAAGATCAGAACTCAGAAATCCCTTAAGAAACAAAAAAAGAAATATGAACGCAATTCCCTAACCCCTTGACATAATATAACCCTAGATGTGTTGACATGTCATTAAAATCAATCGTTGTGTCTCTAAGTGTGCTCAAGACCAATCCAAGAAGATCAGAACTCAGAAATCCCTTAAGAAACAAAAAAGAGAAATATGAACGCAATTCCCTAACCCTTGACATAATATAACCCTAGATGTGTTGACATGTCATTAAAATCAATCGTTGTGTCTCTAAGTGTGCTCAAGACCAATCCAAGAAGATCAGAACTCAGAAATCCCTTAAGAAACAAAAAAGAGAAATATGAACGCAATTCCCTAACCCCTTGACATAATATAACCCTAGATGTGTTGACATGTCATTAAAATCAATCGTTGTGTCTCTAAGTGTGCTCAAGACCAATCCAAGAAGATCAGAACTCAGAAATCCCTTAAGAAACAAAAAAAGAAATATGAACGCAATTCCCTAACCCCTTGACATAATATAACCCTAGATGTGTTGACATGTCATTAAAATCAATCGTTGTGTCTCTAAGTGTGCTCAAGACCAATCCAAGAAGATCAGAACTCAGAAATCCCTTAAGAAACAAAAAAAGAAATATGAACGCAATTCCCTAACCCCTTGACATAATATAACCCTAGATGTGTTGACATGTCATTAAAATCAATCGTTGTGTCTCTAAGTGTGCTCAAGACCAATCCAAGAAGATCAGAACTCAGAAATCCCTTAAGAAACAAAAAAAGAAAATATGAACGCAATTCCCTAACCCCTTGACATAATATAACCCTAGATGTGTTGACATGTCATTAAAATCAATCGTTGTGTCTCTAAGTGTGCTCAAGACCAATCCAAGAAGATCAGAACTCAGAAATCCCTTAAGAAACAAAAAAAGAAATATGAACGCAATTCCCTAACCCTTGACATAATATAACCCTAGATGTGTTGACATGTCATTAAAATCAATCGTTGTGTCTCTAAGTGTGCTCAAGACCAATCCAAGAAGATCAGAACTCAGAAATCCCTTAAGAAACAAAAAAGAGAAATATGAACGCAATTCCCTAACCCCTTGACATAATATAACCCTAGATGTGTTGACATGTCATTAAAATCAATCGTTGTGTCTCTAAGTGTGCTCAAGACCAATCCAAGAAGATCAGAACTCAGAAATCCCTTAAGAAACAAAAAAGAAATATGAACGCAATTCCCTAACCCTTGACATAATATAACCCTAGATGTGTTGACATGTCATTAAAATCAATCGTTGTGTCTCTAAGTGTGCTCAAGACCAATCCAAGAAGATCAGAACTCAGAAATCCCTTAAGAAACAAAAAAGGAAATATGAACGCAATTCCCTAACCCCTTGACATAATATAACCCTAGATGTGTTGACATGTCATTAAAATCAATCGTTGTGTCTCTAAGTGTGCTCAAGACCAATCCAAGAAGATCAGAACTCAGAAATCCCTTAAGAAACAAAAAAGAGAAATATGAACGCAATTCCCTAACCCCTTGACATAATATAACCCTAGATGTGTTGACATGTCATTAAAATCAATCGTTGTGTCTCTAAGTGTGCTCAAGACCAATCCAAGAAGATCAGAACTCAGAAATCCCTTAAGAAACAAAAAGAGAAATATGAACGCAATTCCCTAACCCCTTGACATAATATAACCCTAGATGTGTTGACATGTCATTAAAATCAATCGTTGTGTCTCTAAGTGTGCTCAAGACCAATCCAAGAAGATCAGAACTCAGAAATCCCTTAAGAAACAAAAAAAGAAATATGAACGCAATTCCCTAACCCCTTGACATAATATAACCCTAGATGTGTTGACATGTCATTAAAATCAATCGTTGTGTCTCTAAGTGTGCTCAAGACCAATCCAAGAAGATCAGAACTCAGAAATCCCTTAAGAAACAAAAAAAGAAATATGAACGCAATTCCCTAACCCCTTGACATAATATAACCCTAGATGTGTTGACATGTCATTAAAATCAATCGTTGTGTCTCTAAGTGTGCTCAAGACCAATCCAAGAAGATCAGAACTCAGAAATCCCTTAAGAAACAAAAAAAAGAAATATGAACGCAATTCCCTAACCCCTTGACATAATATAACCCTAGATGTGTTGACATGTCATTAAAATCAATCGTTGTGTCTCTAAGTGTGCTCAAGACCAATCCAAGAAGATCAGAACTCAGAAATCCCTTAAGAAACAAAAAAGAGAAATATGAACGCAATTCCCTAACCCTTGACATAATATAACCCTAGATGTGTTGACATGTCATTAAAATCAATCGTTGTGTCTCTAAGTGTGCTCAAGACCAATCCAAGAAGATCAGAACTCAGAAATCCCTTAAGAAACAAAAAAGAGAAATATGAACGCAATTCCCTAACCCCTTGACATAATATAACCCTAGATGTGTTGACATGTCATTAAAATCAATCGTTGTGTCTCTAAGTGTGCTCAAGACCAATCCAAGAAGATCAGAACTCAGAAATCCCTTAAGAAACAAAAAAGAGAAATATGAACGCAATTCCCTAACCCCTTGACATAATATAACCCTAGATGTGTTGACATGTCATTAAAATCAATCGTTGTGTCTCTAAGTGTGCCAAGACCAATCCAAGAAGATCAGAACTCAGAAATCCCTTAAGAAACAAAAAAAGAAAATATGAACGCAATTCCCTAACCCCTTGACATAATATAACCCTAGATGTGTTGACATGTCATTAAAATCAATCGTTGTGTCTCTAAGTGTGCTCAAGACCAATCCAAGAAGATCAGAACTCAGAAATCCCTTAAGAAACAAAAAAGAGAAATATGAACGCAATTCCCTAACCCCTTGACATAATATAACCCTAGATGTGTTGACATGTCATTAAAATCAATCGTTGTGTCTCTAAGTGTGCTCAAGACCAATCCAAGAAGATCAGAACTCAGAAATCCCTTAAGAAACAAAAAAGAGAAATATGAACGCAATTCCCTAACCCCTTGACATAATATAACCCTAGATGTGTTGACATGTCATTAAAATCAATCGTTGTGTCTCTAAGTGTGCTCAAGACCAATCCAAGAAGATCAGAACTCAGAAATCCCTTAAGAAACAAAAAAAGAAATATGAACGCAATTCCCTAACCCCTTGACATAATATAACCCTAGATGTGTTGACATGTCATTAAAATCAATCGTTGTGTCTCTAAGTGTGCTCAAGACCAATCCAAGAAGATCAGAACTCAGAAATCCCTTAAGAAACAAAAAAGGAAATATGAACGCAATTCCCTAACCCCTTGACATAATATAACCCTAGATGTGTTGACATGTCATTAAAATCAATCGTTGTGTCTCTAAGTGTGCTCAAGACCAATCCAAGAAGATCAGAACTCAGAAATCCCTTAAGAAACAAAAAAAGAAATATGAACGCAATTCCCTAACCCCTTGACATAATATAACCCTAGATGTGTTGACATGTCATTAAAATCAATCGTTGTGTCTCTAAGTGTGCTCAAGACCAATCCAAGAAGATCAGAACTCAGAAATCCCTTAAGAAACAAAAAAAGAAATATGAACGCAATTCCCTAACCCCTTGACATAATATAACCCTAGATGTGTTGACATGTCATTAAAATCAATCGTTGTGTCTCTAAGTGTGCCAAGACCAATCCAAGAAGATCAGAACTCAGAAATCCCTTAAGAAACAAAAAAAGAAATATGAACGCAATTCCCTAACCCTTGACATAATATAACCCTAGATGTGTTGACATGTCATTAAAATCAATCGTTGTGTCTCTAAGTGTGCTCAAGACCAATCCAAGAAGATCAGAACTCAGAAATCCCTTAAGAAACAAAAAAGAGAAATATGAACGCAATTCCCTAACCCCTTGACATAATATAACCCTAGATGTGTTGACATGTCATTAAAATCAATCGTTGTGTCTCTAAGTGTGCTCAAGACCAATCCAAGAAGATCAGAACTCAGAAATCCCTTAAGAAACAAAAAAAGAAATATGAACGCAATTCCCTAACCCCTTGACATAATATAACCCTAGATGTGTTGACATGTCATTAAAATCAATCGTTGTGTCTCTAAGTGTGCCAAGACCAATCCAAGAAGATCAGAACTCAGAAATCCCTTAAGAAACAAAAAAGGAAATATGAACGCAATTCCCTAACCCCTTGACATAATATAACCCTAGATGTGTTGACATGTCATTAAAATCAATCGTTGTGTCTCTAAGTGTGCCAAGACCAATCCAAGAAGATCAGAACTCAGAAATCCCTTAAGAAACAAAAAAGGAAATATGAACGCAATTCCCTAACCCCTTGACATAATATAACCCTAGATGTGTTGACATGTCATTAAAATCAATCGTTGTGTCTCTAAGTGTGCTCAAGACCAATCCAAGAAGATCAGAACTCAGAAATCCCTTAAGAAACAAAAAAGAAAATATGAATGCAATTCCCTAACCCTTGACATAATATAACCCTAGATGTGTTGACATGTCATTAAAATCAATCGTTGTGTCTCTAAGTGTGCTCAAGACCAATCCAAGAAGATCAGAACTCAGAAATCCCTTAAGAAACAAAAAAGGGAAATATGAACGCAATTCCCTAACCCCTTGACATAATATAACCCTAGATGTGTTGACATGTCAT
>JALAJA010001941.1:0-18763 GCA_023376005.1 Doryteuthis pealeii | reverse complement strand
GCACCTGTAAACTCTATTTTATTGTATATATAAATATAATTGCATGTTATCAGTACGTAGACATAGTTATCAGTATTAATAATGTAAGACAATTTTATTAATAATTGAGGTTTAGATAAAAATAAAAACATGGAGAATGTGATGTAAATAACTAAGGGAATTGTGACTTGTATAGTAATATAGTTTCGGTTACAGACAGACAAACCCACAATCTCCATTATAATAAGATATATATACATATAAATTGTTTTTTCTTTTGGCCAAATACTGTACCAATAGATTATTTTTTGTTGGTACGAATATCTTGGTCTTTTCTTTTTTTCAAAAATTTTTTTCTTCCTGGTTGATGTTTGGTAGTATATTTTTACAATCAAACTCTCTGCCGGGTTTTTTCTCTCCGCAAGGATCTACCAACACACTTGGTATATTAAATATATATATATATATATATATTATATATATATATATATATATATATATGAGAAGTAAATACACACGCGGTGTGTTTATGATATTGCTTTTTTTAGCCGACAATTTTTGGGAGAATATGTGCTTAATTGAAGTCGTACCTAATTTTGAAAATTAATTAATTAATAATTAATTAATTAGGCGGGCATACCTATTTAAATTTAAGGCTAAACAAATCGAGAAAAATCAATCTCTGTGTGTACATTTCGACCTATTGCTGATGAGGCCTAATAGGCCGAAATGTACATACACAGATTGATTTTTCTCGATTTGTTTAGCCTTACGTTTAAATAGGTATGCCCGGCTAATTAATTAATTATTAATTAATTACCTTTCAAAATTAGGTACGACTTCAATTAGGCACACATTCTACCAATATATATATATATATATATATATATATATATATATATTCGTGTGTGAGTGTATTAGCTATATACAGAATGAATCAAATGTAATTGGACAATTGTTTGTATAAGTTTAGTTATTTACTGTTCATTCACTTTTAGCGCACCCAGCACATATATCGTCTCATCTTAAGATATTATCATTAGGACAAATCTATTTCAACGAATATACTTCATCTCGCTTTCTGCAAACTAATCCAATTCGTCGCCATCTTGTAAAATTCATTATCTGATTCTATTCGTAATTAGCAAAAGTTTTCACTAATTCACTTAATATTGCCTCTCCTCCACCTCTCTCTCTCCTCTCCCTCTCTCTCTCTCTCTCTCTCTCTCTCTCTCTCTCCTTCCTCTTTCTAACGACTTCAGTTTCGAATCGTTATTTTGAAATTATTAACACCTTTTCTCATAAATTACTTCCAGTCCGCCGATTTGGTATTTTATTTTATTTTATTTTATTTTCATCGCGGAAACATTTAAAACTGATTTGAAAAATAAGTTAAATAAAAAAAAGAAGTTTATTAGAAAGAACGAAAGAAAGAAAGAAAGAAAGAAAAAAAGAAAGAAATTTAAGAAGCAAATAAATAAATAAATAAAGAAAGAAAGAAAGAAAGAAAGAAAAAGAAATTTAAGAAAGAAAGAAAGAGAGAAAGAAAGA
Source organism: Doryteuthis pealeii (assembly GCA_023376005.1). Classification (NCBI taxonomy): domain Eukaryota; kingdom Metazoa; phylum Mollusca; class Cephalopoda; order Myopsida; family Loliginidae; genus Doryteuthis; species Doryteuthis pealeii. The sequence continues at coordinate 17,233 of JALAJA010001941.1, read as the reverse complement.
AAGAAAGAAAAAAAAAGAAAGAAATTTAAGAAGCAAAGAAAGAAAGAAAGAAAGAAAAAAAGAAAGAAAGAAAAAAAAGGCTTTTGATCACAACGAAAGAAGAAAAAGTAGAAAAAAGAAAGAAAGACATTAAAAAAGAAAGAAAGAAGGAAAGGAAAAGAAAAAAATTACTTGGTAGAAAGAAAGAAAGAAAGAAAAAAAAGAAAGGAAGGAAGGAAGGAAGGAAGGAAGAAAAAAGCAAAAAAGCAAAAAGAAAGAAAGTGAGAAAGAAGCAAAGAAACAAAGAATAAACAATGAAGAAAGACATTAAAAAGAAAGAAAGAAGAAAAGAAAGGAAGAAATTTACCAGGTAGAAAGGAAGAAAGAAAGAAAGAAAGAAAGGAAGAAAGAAAGTAAGGAAGAGGCAAAGAAAGAAAGAAAGAAAGATATTAAAAAGAAAGAAAGAACAAAAGAAAAGGAAGAAATTCATTAGTAAGAAAAAAAGAAAGGATGGAAGGAAAAAGGCAAAAAGGAAGATAGAAAGAAAGAAAAGAAAAAAGGCATCAGAAAAAGGGGAGAAATAAAGGTATTAAGAAGAAAGGTGAAAAGAAAGAAACAATACATGAAAAGAAGAAAGAAACGAAGAAAGGCAGGAACAAAGGTATTTGAAAGAAAGAAAGAAAGAAAGAAAGAAAGAAAGACAGATATTAGGAGAAAGAAAGAATGAAAGAATGAATGAATTCATAGAAACAATAAAAGAAAGAAAGATATTAGGAGAAAGAAAGAATGAATGAATTAGTAGAAAGAAAGAAAGAAAGAAAGAAAGAAGAAAGAAGAAAGACAGATATTAGGAGAAAGAAAGAAAGAATGAATGAATGAATTCGTAGAAACAATAAAAGAAAGAAAGAAAGAAAGATATTAGAAGAGAAAGAAAGAATGAAATGAATGAATTTCGTAGAAACAATAAAAGAAGAAAAGAAGAAAGATATTAGGGAGAAAAGAAGAGAATGAATGAATTAGTAGAAAGAAGAAGAAAGAAAGAAGGAAGAAAGAAAGAAAGACAGATATTAGGAGAAAGAAAAAAGAATGAATGAATGATTCGTAGAAACAATAAAAGAAAGAAAGATATTAGAGAAAGAAAGAATGAATGAATTAGTAGAAAGAAAGAAAGAAAGAAAGGAAGAAGAAAGAAAGAAGAACAGATATTAGGAGAAAGAAAGAAAGAATGAATGAATGAATTCATAGAAACAATAAAAAGAAAGAAGAAAGAAAGATATTAGGAGAAAGAAAGAATGAAATGAAAAGTAGAAAGAAAGAAAGAAAGAAGGAAGGAAGAAAGAAAGAAAGACAGATATTAGGAGAGAAGAAAAGAAAGAATGAATGAATGAATTCAGAAACAATAAAAGAAAGAAAGAAAGAAAGATATTAGAAAAGAAAGAATGAAATGAATTAGTGAAGAAAGAAAGAAAGGAAGGAAGAGAAAGAAAGAAGTAAGGAGAAAGAAAAGAAAGATGAATGAATGAATTCGTAGAAACAATAAAAGAAAGAAAGAAAGAAAGATATTAGGAGAAAAGAAAGAAAGAAAGAAAGAATGAATGAATGAATAGAGAAAGAAAGAAAGATATTAGGAGAAAAGAAAGAATGAATGAAAAGAAAGAAGAAAGAAAGAAAGAAAGGAAGAAAGAAAGAAAGACAGATATTAGGAGAAAGAAGAAAGAATGAATGAATTCGTAGAAACAATAAAAGAAAGAAAGAAAGAAAGATATTAGGAGAAAGAAAGAATGAATGAATTAGTAGAAAGAAAGAAAGAAAGAAGAAAGGAAAGAAAGAAAGAAGAAAGAAAGAAAGACAGATATTAGGAGAAAGAAAGAAAGAATGAATGAATGAATTCGTAGAAACAATAAAAGAAAGAAAGAAAGAAAGATATTAGGAGAAAGAAAGAATGAATGAATTAGTAGAAAGAAAGAAAGAAAAGGAAGAAGAAAGAAAGAAAAAGACAGATATTAGGAGAAAGAAAGAAAGAATGAATGAATTCATAGAAAAATAAAAGAAGAAAGATATTAGGAGAAAGAAAGAATGAAATGAATTAGTAGAAAGAAAGAAAGAAAGAAGAAAGAAAAAGACAGATATTAGGAGAAAGAAAGAATGAATGATGAATGAATTCGTAGAAACAATAAAAGAAAGAAAAAAAGAAAGATATTAGGAGAAAGAAAGAAAGCAAAGAAAGAAAGAAAAACGTCATAAAATTAAAATGAAATTATTTAAATCGACTTGATTGGAACATTCGGACTGAGTAAAGATTTAAGAAAATAGACTTCATATGTTTAATCAAGATGGTGCCATTCCCTCATTAAAATACCATTTCTCTGAAATTAGCAGACTAGATTATATCTTCTCTAATAATAAATGAAAATATCAGTGTATCAGTGTATCACATTTTTCAACTTTTCCCCTAGAGACCGTAGCCCAACATATTATATCATTTTGGAACCACGTCGAGTCTGTGAGCAACTTAAAAACAATCCCGACCGATTAGTAGATTTATTTATTTATTTATTGGTTGATTTTAAACGGCATGGCAACCCATCGGGAGTTATTTTATGCTAAGCGGTAGGTTGTGAGAGTTGGTCAAATTTTTTATTATGTTTTCTTTCTCCAAGGATTTTTATTGATTTTGACAGTCGGTTGTTTGCAGTTGTTTGTTGCTAAGTTAATTGTTTTGTTTGTTTGTTTTGTTTTGTTTTACGGCATATCAACCTCAGTGGGTCATTTAATGCCGATAAAGTTTTGAAATAAATCAATTCTTAATGGATAATACAATTTTTTTATAAATACATTTTTCTATTTAACCCATAGATGGGACCCTAACAGGTACTACCACTCCGGGTCAGAGTGGACCAGGGAGCAATGGTAATGAAGGGGTGATCAACATTCCCCAAAACTCCAGAACTAGAACCTCACCATCTGATAGAGTTTAACGTCATTCCCAGGACATGTAGACCCTCAGTCACCGCCTTCTAGCACCCATATGATAAACAGGGCTGGGGCTTGCCATAAGGGCAATAGGGTTGGGAAAATCATATAGGTACTAGGGCTTGACGTGACCAGCCGATTGATCGGAGGGGCCTCTCCGACCGCCCGTCTAGCCCAAGATAGGGCCAAAGTGGAGTATTGCAGGTCATGAATTGCTCATCCACCTGGGTTCTATCCTTAAGCATCACGGGTCGCCACCCATGGCCAACAGGTGGCCCCATTGGGGAGTCTTACCCCTCTGCAGAGGTGCAGTCGGTGCATTCTAACGCCCAGCCGACAGGGCGGGCTAAGTGGATTGAATCAGTTTAAGGATAAGTTTATAGGGTAAAGTTCAAGTTTGTTATAAGCGATAGTTTAGTAAAAAGTTTTGTTTTTTTTTAAATTTTTATAAACATTTTTTAATTCCACCAGAACCTTTCCTCTCATGAGACCTCAAATGATTCATCAAACTCGCTGCAGATCCACAAAGTTTGTTGCAAATATGACATAGGAAGGGCGTCCATTCCGTTGTATCAGATGATAAGATTTGATGCTTATGCACCACCACCATATGTCTCTTAAGACCAGATCCCTGTGCTACTCATACGCAGAGTTGGCGAGGGCCGGTATCGAACCAGGAACCTTGAGGTACCCAGCCGAACACTCTACCGACTGAGCTAAACCACAGACCTTCCTAATGATGATTTTGGTAACCATATTATTCTCTTTTTGGACAATGTAGTGATGTGACAAAATGTTGGTATAAACCAGGGATCACCAGATTTTTTCGCGGTGGGCCGGATAATTGAAAAAATAACGAGCGCGGGCCACATTATTATTGTGTTTGTAAGATTCAAAGTTCATAATTGAATAACATACAATTCCAACACGTTGTGAGACAAAACATTTAATATATATATAACCGCACATGGAAATGATAAGATACATAATGTACAGGAGAATAGAACATGTAAATACATATACAATATTTAGGTATAAACAATATACCCAAATGTGCCTAACATATAAATGTTACAGACATGGAACTAAAGGATAGTCCATGCTGTACAAAGGACTTCAGTAATGTAAGGGGGAGACAAAAGCCCCACCGAGAAGGGGATAGATAGACTCTAGCCCATAACAGTTCGTTGAGAAACGTCCAGCTAAAAGAGGAAGCAGCGTTTGAATGAACGCGCTTAACTACTAGAGGCCGCCTAGTGGGAACAAACAGCAACGCAGCGAGGAGATAACTCTTCCGACAAAAGGAAGATAATTCCCTACATGTTCAATACTTGCTAGCCATAACGAGAGATCTGAGAAAAAAATGTGGAATAAAATTTAACTTTCCATGTTATATTCATGAATGAGTGGTGTAAGATGCACAAAAACAAATTTAACCAACATATTTATTTTCAAAACATTATCAAAGAATGCAGCATTAGCAGAAAGGTTTAGTGAGATTTGTGAAATTGAAGTTTGCCTTTCAAGATATCGTCAATGTTTGGTTTGGAATTGATATATTCAATCAAGAGAATTGCTTTCAAATGTTTATCAGTCAATTTTTTCGATGGGTTGATTTCACATATTTCAATTTTGAAAAGGCTTGCTCACATACATAAGTTGTTCTTTTTTAAGAAATAAATTCATGTACCATTAACGGGCCTGATGAAACTGAAGTTGCCTTTCAAGATATCGTCAATGTTTGGTTTAGAATTGCTACATCCAATCAAGAAAATTGCTTCAAATGTTGTTCAGTCAATTTCGTTTGATGGGTTGATTCGTAGTCAAGCCCATAAAGATTTAGTAAGCTTAACATGATATTTAAATTTAAATAGTATCAGAACATCTCGCGTTCCGTACGTTTTAACAAACAAATTCAAGTGCCATCGGCGGGCCTGATAAAATGCCTCGGGGCCGGAATATAAGATATATAAATTAAACAACATTAATCTTAAGAGATTACAGCTATAGTTGACTCTAGCGGTAAACTCTTAGAATTAAAGTACAACTCTAAAACCATTGAAGAAATAAGAAAATGCTTTTCAAAATGACTGTCCGAGGCAGATTCTGAAAATGCGCGCTCGATACAAACACCTGTCGTTGCACAGGAAACTGGAATCTTTTTATTTTTTTTTTTTTTTTTAAAGAAGAAACTAATTTTCTATGAGATCAAAATATTCAGTTAATTAAAAGTGAATGAGTTTGTCTGAAAATAAATTCTTTTTTGCAAATTTTATTCTGATCAACACAAGATTTGATTAAATATTTCATTTTCTTAATTCTTTTTTTTTTTTTTTTAATTTATTTATCTTTTTGTTATTTGTTATTTTTTTATTTCTAGAAAAGGAAGAGAGAAAAGCCGGAAAGAAAGAAAATAAAAGATAATAGTAATGAGAAGGAGGAAGAGGAGGGTGGGGTGAAGGAAGAGTATGATGTGTTGAAAGAGTAGGAGGAGGATGAGGAGAAGGAAAAGGATATGTAGAAGAAGTAGGAGAAGAGTGTGAAGGAGAAGGAAGAGGAGAAGAAGAAGGATTACAGATACGTAGAAGGGGGAATACGAATTGAAACAAAAAGACGAACAACGACAAAAAACAACAACAACAATACTACTACTACTACTAATAATAATAATAATTAAATTTTGACCATACAACAAAATGGTATATGCATAAACCAGAATCTGTTCTTGAGAACGAAACGCACAAAATTCTCTGGGACTTTGAAATAAAAACGGATCACCTTATCCCAGCAAGAAGACCAGACCTAGTGTTGATAAACAAAAAAGAAAGAACTTGTCAACTGGTGGATTTTGCAGTGCCAGCAGATCACAGGGTGAAGTTAAAGGAAAATGAAAAAATAGACAAATATCTGGACCTTGCCAGAGAACTGAAAAAGTTATGGAATATGAAAGTGAAAGTGATACCAATTATAGTTGGTGCACTTGGAACGGTCCCAAAAGGATTAGGAAAGGGTTTGGAAAGTTTGGAAATCAGAGGAAGGATTGAAACCATTCAGAACACTGCACTGCTGCAATCTGCCAGAATACTCAGAAGAGTCCTGGAGACCTGAGGAGACTTGCTGTCACTCAGACTCCAGTGAAAGACCATCAGCTAACACTGATGTGAAAACTCAGAAGAAGAAGAAGAAGAAGAAGAAGAAGAAGAAGAAGAAGAAGAAGAAGAAGAAGATAATGAATGGCGAGAGACGATGGAAAAAAGAAAACAGTAATGAAGAGGAAGAAGTGGTGGATGAGGAGAAGGGGGGGATATGTAGAAGGAGGGGTTGTATCTAAAAAAGGAGGAGCAGGAGGAGGATAGCTGAGATGTAGAAGAAGAAAAGAAGAAGAAGAAGAAGAAGAAGAAGAAGAAGAAGAAGAAGAAAAAAAAAAAAGAAGAAGAAGAAGAAGAAGAAGAAGAAGAAGAAGAAGAAGAAGAAGAAGAAGAAGAAGAAATTATAAATCATTGGATTTTTTGATTCCAACAGATCACAGGGTGAAAATGAAAGACAGCGGATAGATAAACAAATCCTTGGATCTTGCTAGAGAGATGAAAAACTAAAAAAACAAAAAACAAAAACTAAATAAAAAAAAAAAACAAAACAAAAAAACCCTAAACAAACTGTGGAACAAACTTTTTTCATTTTCGTTTTCATTTTGAAAAGAATTCAACTCAGGTTAAACATTTTATCATCCAAGTGTCCTGGTGAAGGTGTTTATGTTAAAACCGAAACGTTTTAGCGTTGGCTAACTTTCCATCCTATAGAAGACCTTGTTTTTTTTCATTTACTGTCATATATAATTTACCAACCCCCCACACAAGCAGGATGTGACACAAGGTCAATTTCTCAAGCGGAGTTTAACAGGTTTAAATTCAGAGTTTTCCTTCTCCTAAACTGGTTACCTAACCATGGTTAAAGAGCCCAGTCTGCCTTGCTATTTGCCCATAGTTGGAGAGAGAATTGGATTCATACCTTTCCCAAGGATATTAGTGCCATATAAAATGCAAACAGCTTCGTCTAGGATTTGAACTCGGGTCTACGAGTCCATTTCCTAGGACTCTAACCATTAGACCACACGCCTTCATTTACTGTTATATAGTACCTAAATAATGAAAATGGAATTGTCTGTTTTTTTCTTCCTATAAATAATGTCCGACAAAATTTCGGAAGAGAGAAAAAACTAGATGGAACTCGTTAGTTCAATACAAATCACTCTGTTTACCTTGTATCTTTGCTTAGTGAAAGTTTTCCTTATCCTTAATAGTCGTCTTTCTTCCTGTTATTTATCTCTCTGATGATCGGGTTACATTTCCTTTTTTTACCACATTCTAGTCCAACATAAGAAGAAATTTGATATTTTTAAACATTTGTGTGTGGGGGGTGGGGTATGCTCATTAACAACAGTTATTCAATCCGGTGCTCGAAGGAAGGACTTCCGGTTCTAATTACTTTCGAATCTATGTGGGAGCATCAATTCGTTATGTAAGAGAAAAGGGCCCGTTACGAGCAGGATGTGGTACAAAGTCAAGTTTTTTTTAAGCAGCTGGATTGAATTCAGAGTTTTCCTTCTCATAGACTCGTTGCCGAAAGAAGAATAGAATGAAAGAAAGAAAGAAAGGAAGAAAAGAAGAACGGACGCTCAGAGAGACAGACGAACGGATAGGAAGAAAGCAAAAAGAAGAAAGACGAACGCAAAGAAAGAAAAGAAGAAAAGAAAGACGAACGAAAAAAAAGAAAGAAAGAAAGAAAGAAAGAAAGAAAGAGAAGAAAGGAAAAAGAAAAGAAAGAAAAGTAGAAAACGTAAAAAAAGAAAGAAAGAAAGTCGAACGGAAAGAAAGAAAGAAAGAAAGAAGAAAGTAAACGTAAAAAGAACGAAGAAGACGAACGAAAAAGAAAGAAAGAAAGAAAGTAGAACGTAAAAAAGAACGAAAGAAAGACGAACGGAAAGAAGAAAGAAAGAAAGAAAGTAGAACGTAAAAAAAGCAAGAAAGGTGAACGGTAAGAAAGAAAGAAAGAAAGACGAACGAAAAAAAGAAACGAAAGAAAGAAACGGAAAAAAGATAGAAAGAAAGAAGGAAAGAAAGAAAGTAGAACGTAAAAAAAGCAAGAAAGGTGAACAGTAAGAAAGAAAGAAAGAAAGAAAGAAAGAAAGAAAGAAAGACAATCATAGAAAAAGAAAGAAAGGTGAAAATTAAGAAAGATAGAAAGAAAGATAGATAGAAATAAAGAAAGACGAACACAAAGAGAGACAAACGAATGGATAGAAAGAAAGAACGTAACGGGAAAAAAAGACGAACAGAAAGAAAGAAAGAAAGAAAGAAAGAAAGTTGAACAGTAAGAAGAAAGTGAGAAAGAAAGAAAGACAAACGGAAAGAAAGAAAGAAAAAAGACGAACGCAAAGAAAGAAAGAAAGAAAGAAAGAAGAAAAGAAAGAAAGAAAGGAAAGACAAGCATAGAAAAAGAAAGGTGAACATTAAGAAAGATAGAAAGAAAAGATAGATAGAAAGAAAGAAAGAAAAGTGAACGCAAAAGAAAGAAAGAAAGAAAGAAAAAGAAAAAAGTCGAACAGAAAGAAAGAAAGAAAGAAAGAAAGAAAGAAAGACGAACGGAAAGAAAGAGAAAGAAAGAAAGTCGAACAGTAAGAAAGAAAGAAAAAAGGAAAGAAAGAAAGAAGGAAAGACAAGCATAGAAAAAGAAAGTAAGTTGAACGCAAAGAAAGAAAGAAAGAAAGAAAGAAAGTTGAACCGTAAGAAAGAAAGAAAGTGAGAAAGAAAGAAAGAAAAAAGACGAACGGAAAGAAAGAAAGAAAGAAAAGCATAGAAAAAGAAAGGTGAACATTAAGAAGAAAGAAAGAAAGAAAGAAAGAAAGAAAGAAGAAAGAAAGAAAGAAAGTCGAACACAAAGAAAGAAAGAAAGTCGAACGCAAAGAAAGAAAGAAAAGAAAGAAAGAAAGAAAGAAAGAAAGAAAAAAAAGTCTTAAGTAAGAAAGAAAGAAAAAAGACGAACGGAAAAAAAGAAAGAAAGAAAGAAAGTCGAACGAAAGAAAGAAAGAAAAAAGGAAAGAAAGAAAGAAGGAAAGACAAGCATAGAAAAAGAAAGAAAGAAAGAAAGATAAAAACTGAAAGATCTTTAAATCAAGGGTAGCGGAAATGATATATAGGTAAAAGTTAATTGCAGCCTAATTACCTCCGATACCCACGCACATAAACATTTACCACACGTGTCCGCAGGCGAACCGTGTAACGAAATTAATTAGGCATCAATATCATCATGGGCGAATGTTAATTATGTATTGCTAATTAGAATCCTTCACCTCTTCCTAAACAGAAGCATCAGTATAATCATGGACAACTATTCATTGTTAGAATCACCCACTCTTTCGCTACAAGTGAAACGTGGAACGAATTTAATTTTTAGCACGCCAGCTCTCCCAATGGCAACTTAATTGTTCCCCTTTACTTATAATCTGTGATCTGCACAAACATGAAAAATCTTCCTGTGCCGATAAACGAGCACTTTTATTTTTATTAATTAAAACTATGTCTGTCATTCTGGTCTAAATTCGGATTATTCATTTTTTTATCAGAAAATCCAAGATAATTTTTGTTCTTGTTGATTTTGTTGTTTTCGTTTCCACGCGGCACTAAATCCTCAATAAATCCAATTAAACTTTCCAGTTGAACTCAGCAGTGCTGTGGTCTAGACGGCCTCAATTATTCCTCAGGTATCCAATCTCTTCTTTATGTTCTTTGAAATTGCTCCATATGCTCCAAGTATGATTGGCATTACTGTCAGTTTGCATACTTCCAAATATTTTCCGTTCCAGGTCATGGTCCAGATATTTGCATTTATTCCCCTTTCCTATTAATCTGTGATCTGCACAAACATAAAAAATCTTCCTGTGCCGATAAACGAGCACTTTTATTTTTTTATTAATTAAAACTATGCCTGACATTCTGGTCTAAATTCGGATTATTTATTTTTTCATCCGAAAATCAAAGATAATTTTTAGTATTATCTACGTTATTCGGACTATTGTCCTCATCTTCAATGTGTTCTGTACAACGTTTCGGCCGATATGCCCTCCGGCCTTCTCCAGATATTTCTTGTCGAACTCTGAACGGGAACCTTCTCGGACTCGGGAACCTTCTTTTCGAACTCTGGAACTTTCTTGCCGTAATCAGGAGTCATCATGGAACTTTGAACCTAATCCTTTATTTAGTCCACGGGGGTATCCTGTTCTCATTCCGCTAACCATAGCTGGGGTAGGAGTTGTGTTAATTATTTTTCTAAGTTTCTGCCGTTGGTCAGGATTGAACCTGGAATCCAGAGATAACTGTCACTTAGAACTGTCTTAACCTAACTACCTTATCCATTGAGAACAGGATACCCCCGTGGACTGATTAAAGGGTTAGGTAAAAAGTTCCGTGATGGCTCCCGATTATGACAAGAAAGTTCCCAAGTCCGAAAAGAAGGTTCCCGAGTTCGAAAAGAAATACCTGAAGAAGGCCGGAGGGCATATCGACCGAAACGTTGTACAGAACACAATGAAGATGAGGACAATAATCCGAATAACGCAGATAATACTAATCATCAAGCCTCATCTCAAACATTCAGACAAATAGTGTAGATAACAATGAAGATGAGGACAATAGTCCGAATAACGCAGATAATACTAATCATCAAGCCTCATCTCAAACATTCAGAGAAATAGTGTAGATAACAATAAAGATGAGGACAATAATCCGAATAACGCAGATAATACTAATCATCAAGCCTCATCTCAAACATTCAGAGAAATAGCGTAGATAACAATAAAGATGAGGACAATAATCCGAATAACGCAGATAATACTAATCATCAAACCTCATCTCAAACATTCAGAGAAATAGTGTAGATAACAATAAAGATGAGGACAATAATCCGAATAACGCAGATAATACTAATTATAAAGCCTCATCTCAAACATTCAGAGAAATAGCGTAGATAACAATAAAGATGAGGACAATAATCCGAATAACGCAGATAATACTAATCATCAAGCCTCATCTCAAACATTCAGAGAAATAGTGTAGATAACAATAAAGATGAGGACAATAATCCGAATAACGCAGATAATACTAATTATAAAGCCTCATCTCAAACATTCAGAGAAATAGCGTAGATAACAATAAAGATGAGGACAATAATCCGAATAACGCAGATAATACTAATCATCAAACCTCATCTCAAACATTCAGAGAAATAGTGTAGATAACAATGAAGATGAGGATAATAGTCCGAATAACGCAGATAATACTAATCATCAAGCCTCATCTCCAAACATTCAGAGAAATAGCGTAGATAACAATAAAGATGAGGACAATAGTCCGAATAACGCAGATAATACTAATTATAAAGCCTCATCTCAAACATTCAGAGAAATAGCGTAGATAACAATAAAGATGAGGACAATAATCCGAATAACGCAGAAAATACTAATTATAAAGCCTCATCTCAAACATTCAGAAAATAGCGTAGATAACAATAAAGATGAGGACAATATCCGAATAACGCAGATAATACTAATTATAAAGCCTCATCTCAAACATTCAGAGAAATAGCGTAGATAACAATAAAGATGAGGACAACAGTCCAAATAACGCAGATAATACTACTTATAAAGCCTCATCTCAAACATTCAGAGAAATAGCGTAGATAACAATAAAGATGAGGACAACAGTCCAAATAACGCAGATAATACTAATCATCAAGCCTCATCTCAAACATTCAGAGAAACAAGATAATTTTTGTTGTTGGTTTTGTTTCCTTGCGGTGCTAAATTCTTCATAAAACCAATTAGACAGACAGGATTTTCATTTTTAACTTTTTTCCAGCCAAAAAATGAAAATTGTTAACGTGTAGGTATCTAGTCTCTTCTCTATCTTCTTTGAAATTGCTCCATGTGCTCCAAGTATGATTGGCATTACTGTCAGTTTCATACTTCCAAAAGATTTTCCGTTCCAGGTCATGGTCCAGATATTTCCATTTATTCCTCTTTCCTATTAATCAGTGATCTGCACAAACATGAAAAATCTTCCTGTGCCGATAAACGAGCACTTTTATTTTTATTAATTAAAACTATGTCTGTCATTCTGGTCTAAATTCGGATTATTCATTTTTTTAATCCCAAAATAATTTTTGTTGTTCTTTTTGTTTTTGTTGTTTCCTTGTGGCGCTAAATCCCCCCAAAACCTAATTACACAGACAGGATTTTCATTTTATCTTTTTTCCCCGCCGAAATATGAAGATTGTTTAATAAGTTTAGCTTAGATGTGGCACAAGACCAGAAGTACGGGGCGCTTAATGAGAATCGAACTCACTAACAATGGTGTGCAAATCTAACTTTTTAACCATTACACCACTTATATTTATGGACTTGACCAATAACAGGAGCAGTCATTGGCCAATTAAAACAAAACAAAAAACCTGAAGATTGTTAAGGTGCTTGTCTGAGATTTTCCATTCCTTTAATTATGACAGTCAATTTTGGTTTCATCGGTGAAGAATTCCTGACTTTGAGCCAAAGAAAAAAACAATTTAAATAACATTCATAATCTCTTGAAATTATTTTTTTTCATTCGATTTAACAGGCTTACCAAAATGAAAACGGATGGAATTAATTCTGCCCGCTTGAAGGTGAATTTTAGAAAGTTTGTCAGAAAAATAAAAAAATAAAAAAGATGAAGATTCTTGGCTGGTAAAAGTCTTTGATTTGGAAAAATCAAATAAAAATTAAGAGAGGGAGGGAGAGGAGAGAGAGAGAGAGAGAGAGTGAGAGAGAGGGGGAGAAAGAGAGAGACAGGGACAGGGACAGGGAAAGAGAGATACAGAGTGCGTGTGTGAAAGAGAGACAGAGACAGAGACAGTGTGTGTGTGTGTGTGTGTGGTGTGTGGAGAGAGAGAGAGAGAGAGAGAGAGAGAGAGTATGTGTGTGTGCCTGCGTGTAAGAGTGTGTGTGAAGAGAGAGAGAGGAGAGAGAGAGAGAGAGAAATTGAGAGAGAAAGAGAGATACAGAGTGTGTGTGTGAAAGAGAGAGAGATGGAGAGAGAGAAACAGACAGAGATTCAAAGAGGAGAGAGAGAGAGAGAGAGAGAGAGAGAAAAAGAGAAGATGTGTGTGTACGTGCGTGTGAGAGAGAGTGTGTGTGTGTGTGAAAGAGAGACAGACAGAGACAGATAGAGAAAGAGAGAGACAGACACAGACAGGGAGACAGAGAGACAGAGATAGAGAAAGAGAAAGAGTATGTGTGTGTGCGTGCATGTAAGTGTGTGTGTGTGTGGTGTGTGTGTGTGTGTGTGAGAGAGAGAGAGAGAGAGAGAGAAAAGAGAGAGAGAGTACAGAATAGATGGAAAGAAAAGTTTGGAAGGTGAGGGTGAGTGAACTGTTGGTCGATTAACATCCAGACAGGTCGCTACGAAAGAAGAGAAAAAATTTTTTTTGAATTTTAATTATCAAGAGAAAATGTTATTGAACTCTAATAGAATTAAAAGGTTTCCGTGTTCTTTCTTTCTTAATTTTCGGCGTGATTTACGGGTGTGGGGCATGGGGTGTTTTAATCGACCTTCAAAATAATTATTTTCGAACAGATTTAAAGGGAAAAAAGATACATTCGTTATAAAGGCATGGGTTTGTGGAGGTTTGTGGATGTGGATACCCTCCTTAAGCTTAGCGCATATATATATATATATATATATATATATATATATATATATATATATATATATATAACACAGTACAGTACAGTTGTCGGGGCCGCCTAATGTCAGTATCAGCCAGACAGCGAAGGAGTCTATCCCCTTTTCAATAGCGCTAGACCAAAGAGCTTATTTTAGCGTTTGAGGTGGAGCGCCACACCTACTATCAGCTCCTCACTTTACCTGTGCTACTCATACGCTGAGTTGGCGAAGACCGGTATCGAACCAGGAATATTGTGATTCCCAGCCGAACGCTTTACCGACTGAGCTAATATATATATATATATATATATATATATATATATATATATATATATATATATATATATATATATATATATATATATATATATATATATATATATATATATATATATATATATATATATATATATATATATATATATATATATATATATATATATATATATATATATATATATATATATATATATATATATATATATATATATATATATATATATATATATATATATATATATATATATATATATATATATATTATATTATATATATACGACCATATATATATATATATATATATATACACGAATCCGACGGTATATAGTATAGTGAGAAATTTGAAAAAACACACAGGTTTAAATAAAATGAGTGGTAAGTTTATTAGCCGACGCTGCAGTGTTTCGATCTGTTAAGTAGATCTTCTTCAGGGCTTTTGTTGATATTGTTTCGATGTCGTTTATCGTAAAATATATACACACATGCGCGCGCACACACACACACACACATACACAAAACACCTAGAAAAATGCTCAATGTCATTTTTCGATACATACGCACACACACACACACACACACACACACACACACACACACCATAAAAGAGAATATTTGACGTCATATTTTAAACCGTCTACCTTTCCAGCGTTTCTTCTTCAAATTTCAAATATATATACGTGATTTTTCAAAATGTTTATATTTGTTATTGTTTTTTTTGAAAAAGGGAATATATATATATATATATATATATATATATATATATATATATAAAGATTTTTTAGATCATTATTTTTATAGTGAGTTCGAAGCATTAATTAAAAATGTAATAATATATTTTTGAAGGCGTAATAATGCACATTTATGTTTAAAAAACATATTTATTTCTTTTTTTTTTTTTTCCTTTTATGAGTCCTAAATATTTTCAGGCCAATGCCCATCATCAGAGGATTGAAAGATTTTTTTATAATTTTCATCTGTATTTGATAAATTCAACTGTGTTGTTGATCCGTTGAATGTTTAATCGTAAATTTTTTTTTCCGGCGAAGATGTAGTTACGCTCGGCAAACTCCGTAAAAATCCGTGCGGCGATCGTGTTTCGCGGGATGTTTTGAAAATTATATATATATATATATATTCTAAAATTCCATATTACCATCTACATTACGACATATCAACGCCACGTCTGTCATCTAATTTTCAAAATGACACAGCAGCATTCATTAACTGCGAAACTGTCTTTAACTGTCTTTAACTACATGAACTCCTGCAGTTAGCTGTAATATCTTCATTAATTTAGTGGATTTAACCCTGAAGATCTTTATGGTGAAACCCGAGTAGGTTATTTCTGTACACACTATATATATGGACGTGGATTTTTGAAACCAGAATCCATTTGTCCTATCGTAGCCAGGTTTCTTATTGCAGCGAAAATAAGGTCACATTAGGAGAAACAAATTTATAAACGAGCACATTCCTGTGGGTATTTATCTGCAGCAGCAGCAGCAGCAGCAAAGCAAAAAAAATAGAAGTGCTTGTTACGCATGAATGAGTTTAGATAGATAATAGATATAATTTATATCCGTCATACAAATCTAAATATGGTGACATGCACGTAGAAGGAAATAAAAAAAAGGTTATTATGAAATCGGAAATAAAAAGTGCAAAAAAATGTCGTAATATTATTATTTAAAAACTTTATTTTTTTGCTTTTTTAATTGACATGTACTATTCTATTAAATTATCAAGAAGAAAAAAAAATTGTTAAGTAAATATATATAAGTAAATAATATAATATAATATATATAATATATATATATATATATATATATATATATATATATATATATATATATATATATTATATGAAAAATAGATGGAAATTAATCCGACAGTATGAAATTTAACATTTTTGAAAAAACATATGATGTTTGTTATGTAATTGCTGACAGATCTGTTTCGACCTCGTTGATGAAGACCAACTTATCGATTTGGTCGAAACAGATCTGTCAGCAATTACATAACAAACATCATATGTTTTTTCAAAATGTTAAATTTCATACTGTCGGATTAATTTCCATCTATTTTTCATATATATAATATATATATATATATATATATATATATATATATATATATAATATATAAAATGCTCGAATTTTACGAAATATGTTTGGATTAACTACTGATGCTACTACAATGAAAATGTGATAGCAACTCTGTGTATATATATATATATATATATATATATATATATATATATATATATATATATATATATATATAATTTCGTTTAAAATCCTCTAGTGTGTCTTGTATATCTCTAAGAAATGAAGGTTTAAGTGTATGTTGTCTTATTGTGTTTTGTAAATTTAACATCGTGACATTTTCTGTTCGCCTTTGACCCAGTTTAAAAAAGAAAATTACCTTGTCTCGGGCAACCTGACATCAATTTTGTACTACCTATTCACTTTGTAAAGTTTTCAAATAGATTCATTACTTGATGTTTTTGGGAAGGTCTTCTCTCCTCTCTCTCTCTCTCTCTCTCTCTCTCTCTCTCTCTCTCTCTCTCTCTCCATCTATCTATCTCTCTCTATCTATCTATATATATATATATATATATATATATATATATATCCTGAGGACTTGAAATAATCTTCATATATGTCTCTGTAGATATATATACATGTTTATATATATATATATATATATATATATTGAGCTCTCCTGAGGAATTGAAAAAATCTTCATATATGTCTATGGGTATATATATATATATATATATACATTATATATATACATATATATATACATATATTATATGTATATATATATATATACATATACATATATATATATATATACATACATAATATATATATTATATATTATATATTGAGCTCTCCTGAGAAAAAATATTCATATATGTCTATGGGTTTATGTGCATATATATAATATATATATATATATATATATATATATATATATATATGGAGAGTATGTGCTTAATTGAAGTCGAACCTAATTTTTTTGAGTTTAGCCTTACATTTAAATAGTTAAATCCCGCCTAATTAATTATTAATGAATTAACTTTCAAAAAATTAGGTTCGACTTCAATTAATCACATACTCTCCCAATAATATATATATATATATATATATATATATTCATATATATATACATATATATATATATATATATATATATATATAATATATATATATACCATATATATATATTAAGAAAATTGA
>JALAJA010001940.1:0-18874 GCA_023376005.1 Doryteuthis pealeii | reverse complement strand
TTAAAATCAATGCATTTTAGGCATCAAAATCTATAAATTGAGCCGATTAAGTACATGTCCAATATTTCAACGAAATTCGAAATTTTTCCACGATATAATAGGTGATTAAAGTGCTCATATCTCGGCCAATTCTTAAAATTGATCGCTTTTTTTGGCATTAATGAATTCTACGCATTGAAATCTACCAGAAAAACCAAAGATATCACAACTTTGACTACTTTCAAAAATAGGTGATTTCTTCTGGACCTATAAGGGGGTACCTTACGTAAATTCAATAAAACCGACACCGAGCATTGTCATGAAATTTGTTTTTCAGGCATCATAAGGGGTTATTTAAGGGTTCAAATTACAGCCAATCTTCGAATTAAGCGATTCATTTAAAATCAATGCATTTTAGGCATCAAAATCTATAAATTGAGCCGATTAAGTACATGTCCAATATTTCAACGAAATTCGAAATTTTTTCCACGATATAATAGGTGATTAAAGTGCTCATATCTCGGCCAATTCTTAAAATTGATCGCTTTTTTTGGCATTAATGAATTCTACGCATTGAAATCTACCAGAAAAACCAAAGATATCACAACTTTGACTACTTTCAAAAATAGGTGATTTCTTCTGGACCTATAAGGGGGGTACCTTACGTAAATTCAATAAAACCGACACCGAGCATTGTCATGAAATTTGTTTTTCAGGCATCATAAGGGGTTATTTAAGGGTTCAAATTACAGCCAATCTTCGAATTAAGCGATTCATTTAAAATCAATGCATTTTAGGCATCAAAATCTATAAATTGAGCCGATTAAGTACATGTCCAATATTTCAACGAAATTCGAAATTTTTTCCACGATATAATAGGTGATTAAAGTGCTCATATCTCGGCCAATTCTTAAAATTGATCGCTTTTTTTTAATGAATTCTACGCATTGAAATCTACCAGAAAAACCAAAGATATCACAACTTTGACTACTTTCAAAAATAGGTGATTTCTTCTGGACCTATAAGGGGGGTACCTTACGTAAATTCAATAAAACCGACACCGAGCATTGTCATGAAATTTGTGCTTTTCAGGCATCATAAGGGGTTATTTAAGGGTTCAAATTACAGCCAATTCTTCGAATTAAGCGATTCATTTAAAATCAATGCATTTTAGGCATCAAAATCTATAAATTGAGCCGATTAAGTACATGTCCAATATTTCAACGAAATTCGAAATTTTTTCCACGATATAATAGGTGATTAAAGTGCTCATATCTCGGCCAATTCTTAAAATTGATCGCTTTTTTTTTTTAATGAATTCTACGCATTGAAATCTACCAGAAAAACCAAAGATATCACAACTTTGACTACTTTCAAAAATAGGTGATTTCTTCTGGACCTATAAGGGGGGTACCTTACGTAAATTCAATAAAACCGACACCGAGCATTGTCATGAAATTTGTTTTTCAGGCATCATAAGGGGTTATTTAAGGGTTCAAATTACAGCCAATTCTTCGAATTAAGCGATTCATTTAAAATCAATGCATTTTAGGCATCAAAATCTATAAATTGAGCCGATTAAGTACATGTCCAATATTTCAACGAAATTCGAAATTTTTTCCACGATATAATAGGTGATTAAAGTGCTCATATCTCGGCCAATTCTTAAAATTGATCGCTTTTTTTGGCATTAATGAATTCTACGCATTGAAATCTACCAGAAAAACCAAAGATATCACAACTTTGACTACTTTCAAAAATAGGTGATTTCTTCTGGACCTATAAGGGGGGTACCTTACGTAAATTCAATAAAACCGACACCGAGCATTGTCATGAAATTTGTGCTTTTCAGGCATCATAAGGGGTTATTTAAGGGTTCAAATTACAGCCAATTCTTCGAATTAAGCGATTCATTTAAAATCAATGCATTTTAGGCATCAAAATCTATAAATTGAGCCGATTAAGTACATGTCCAATATTTCAACGAAATTCGAAATTTTTTCCACGATATAATAGGTGATTAAAGTGCTCATATCTCGGCCAATTCTTAAAATTGATCGCTTTTTTTGGTTAATGAATTCTACGCATTGAAATCTACCAGAAAAACCAAAGATATCACAACTTTGACTACTTTCAAAAATAGGTGATTTCTTCTGGACCTATAAGGGGGGTACCTTACGTAAATTCAATAAAACCGACACCGAGCATTGTCATGAAATTTGTGCTTTTCAGGCATCATAAGGGGTTATTTAAGGGTTCAAATTACAGCCAATTCTTCGAATTAAGCGATTCATTTAAAATCAATGCATTTTAGGCATCAAAATCTATAAATTGAGCCGATTAAGTACATGTCCAATATTTCAACGAAATTCGAAATTTTTTCCACGATATAATAGGTGATTAAAGTGCTCATATCTCGGCCAATTCTTAAAATTGATCGCTTTTTTTGGCATTAATGAATTCTACGCATTGAAATCTACCAGAAAAACCAAAGATATCACAACTTTGACTACTTTCAAAAATAGGTGATTTCTTCTGGACCTATAAGGGGGGTACCTTACGTAAATTCAATAAAACCGACACCGAGCATTGTCATGAAATTTGTGCTTTTCAGGCATCATAAGGGGTTATTTAAGGGTTCAAATTACAGCCAATCTTCGAATTAAGCGATTCATTTAAAATCAATGCATTTTAGGCATCAAAATCTATAAATTGAGCCGATTAAGTACATGTCCAATATTTCAACGAAATTCGAAATTTTTTCCACGATATAATAGGTGATTAAAGTGCTCATATCTCGGCCAATTCTTAAAATTGATCGCTTTTTTTTTTAATGAATTCTACGCATTGAAATCTACCAGAAAAACCAAAGATATCACAACTTTGACTACTTTCAAAAATAGGTGATTTCTTCTGGACCTATAAGGGGGTACCTTACGTAAATTCAATAAAACCGACACCGAGCATTGTCATGAAATTTGTTTTTCAGGCATCATAAGGGGTTATTTAAGGGTTCAAATTACAGCCAATTCTTCGAATTAAGCGATTCATTTAAAATCAATGCATTTTAGGCATCAAAATCTATAAATTGAGCCGATTAAGTACATGTCCAATATTTCAACGAAATTCGAAATTTTTTCCACGATATAATAGGTGATTAAAGTGCTCATATCTCGGCCAATTCTTAAAATTGATCGCTTTTTTTGGTTAATGAATTCTACGCATTGAAATCTACCAGAAAAACCAAAGATATCACAACTTTGACTACTTTCAAAAATAGGTGATTTCTTCTGGACCTATAAGGGGGGTACCTTACGTAAATTCAATAAAACCGACACCGAGCATTGTCATGAAATTTGTGCTTTTCAGGCATCATAAGGGGTTATTTAAGGGTTCAAATTACAGCCAATTCTTCGAATTAAGCGATTCATTTAAAATCAATGCATTTTAGGCATCAAAATCTATAAATTGAGCCGATTAAGTACATGTCCAATATTTCAACGAAATTCGAAATTTTTTCCACGATATAATAGGTGATTAAAGTGCTCATATCTCGGCCAATTCTTAAAATTGATCGCTTTTTTTGGCATTAATGAATTCTACGCATTGAAATCTACCAGAAAAACCAAAGATATCACAACTTTGACTACTTTCAAAAATAGGTGATTTCTTCTGGACTTATAAGGGGGGTACCTTACGTAAATTCAATAAAACCGACACCGAGCATTGTCATGAAATTTGTGCTTTTCAGGCATCATAAGGGGTTATTTAAGGGTTCAAATTACAGCCAATTCTTCGAATTAAGCGATTCATTAAAAATCAATGCATTTTAGACATCAAAATCTATAAATTGAGCCGATTAAGTACATGTCCAATATTTCAACGAAATTCGAAATTTTTTCCACGATATAATAGGTGATTAAAGTGCTCATATCTCGGCCAATTCTTAAAATTGATCGCTTTTTTTGGCATTAATGAATTCTACGCATTGAAATCTACCAGAAAAACCAAAGATATCACAACTTTGACTACTTTCAAAAATAGGTGATTTCTTCTGGACCTATAAGGGGGGTACCTTACGTAAATTCAATAAAACCGACACCGAGCATTGTCATGAAATTTGTGCTTTTCAGGCATCATAAGGGGTTATTTAAGGGTTCAAATTACAGCCAATTCTTCGAATTAAGCGATTCATTTAAAATCAATGCATTTTAGGCATCAAAATCTATAAATTGAGCCGATTAAGTACATGTCCAATATTTCAACGAAATTCGAAATTTTTTCCACGATATAATAGGTGATTAAAGTGCTCATATCTCGGCCAATTCTTAAAATTGATCGCTTTTTTTGGTTAATGAATTCTACGCATTGAAATCTACCAGAAAAACCAAAGATATCACAACTTTGACTACTTTCAAAAATAGGTGATTTCTTCTGGACCTATAAGGGGGGTACCTTACGTAAATTCAATAAAACCGACACCGAGCATTGTCATGAAATTTGTGCTTTTCAGGCATCATAAGGGGTTATTTAAGGGTTCAAATTACAGCCAATTCTTCGAATTAAGCGATTCATTTAAAATCAATGCATTTTAGGCATCAAAATCTATAAATTGAGCCGATTAAGTACATGTCCAATATTTCAACGAAATTCGAAATTTTTTCCACGATATAATAGGTGATTAAAGTGCTCATATCTCGGCCAATTCTTAAAATTGATCGCTTTTTTTTTTTAATGAATTCTACGCATTGAAATCTACCAGAAAAACCAAAGATATCACAACTTTGACTACTTTCAAAAATAGGTGATTTCTTCTGGACCTATAAGGGGGGTACCTTACGTAAATTCAATAAAACCGACACCGAGCATTGTCATGAAATTTGTGCTTTTCAGGCATCATAAGGGGTTATTTAAGGGTTCAAATTACAGCCAATCTTCGAATTAAGCGATTCATTTAAAATCAATGCATTTTAGGCATCAAAATCTATAAATTGAGCCGATTAAGTACATGTCCAATATTTCAACGAAATTCGAAATTTTTTCCACGATATAATAGGTGATTAAAGTGCTCATATCTCGGCCAATTCTTAAAATTGATCGCTTTTTTTTTTAATGAATTCTACGCATTGAAATCTACCAGAAAAACCAAAGATATCACAACTTTGACTACTTTCAAAAATAGGTGATTTCTTCTGGACCTATAAGGGGGGTACCTTACGTAAATTCAATAAAACCGACACCGAGCATTGTCATGAAATTTGTGCTTTTCAGGCATCATAAGGGGTTATTTAAGGGTTCAAATTACAGCCAATTCTTCGAATTAAGCGATTCATTTAAAATCAATGCATTTTAGGCATCAAAATCTATAAATTGAGCCGATTAAGTACATGTCCAATATTTCAACGAAATTCGAAATTTTTTCCACGATATAATAGGTGATTAAAGTGCTCATATCTCGGCCAATTCTTAAAATTGATCGCTTTTTTTTTTAATGAATTCTACGCATTGAAATCTACCAGAAAAACCAAAGATATCACAACTTTGACTACTTTCAAAAATAGGTGATTTCTTCTGGACCTATAAGGGGGTACCTTACGTAAATTCAATAAAACCGACACCGAGCATTGTCATGAAATTTGTGCTTTTCAGGCATCATAAGGGGTTATTTAAGGGTTCAAATTACAGCCAATTCTTCGAATTAAGCGATTCATTTAAAATCAATGCATTTTAGGCATCAAAATCTATAAATTGAGCCGATTAAGTACATGTCCAATATTTCAACGAAATTCGAAATTTTTTCCACGATATAATAGGTGATTAAAGTGCTCATATCTCGGCCAATTCTTAAAATTGATCGCTTTTTTTGGTTAATGAATTCTACGCATTGAAATCTACCAGAAAAACCAAAGATATCACAACTTTGACTACTTTCAAAAATAGGTGATTTCTTCTGGACCTATAAGGGGGGTACCTTACGTAAATTCAATAAAACCGACACCGAGCATTGTCATGAAATTTGTGCTTTTCAGGCATCATAAGGGGTTATTTAAGGGTTCAAATTACAGCCAATTCTTCGAATTAAGCGATTCATTTAAAATCAATGCATTTTAGGCATCAAAATCTATAAATTGAGCCGATTAAGTACATGTCCAATATTTCAACGAAATTCGAAATTTTTTCCACGATATAATAGGTGATTAAAGTGCTCATATCTCGGCCAATTCTTAAAATTGATCGCTTTTTTTGGTTAATGAATTCTACGCATTGAAATCTACCAGAAAAACCAAAGATATCACAACTTTGACTACTTTCAAAAATAGGTGATTTCTTCTGGACCTATAAGGGGGGTACCTTACGTAAATTCAATAAAACCGACACCGAGCATTGTCATGAAATTTGTGCTTTTCAGGCATCATAAGGGGTTATTTAAGGGTTCAAATTACAGCCAATTCTTCGAATTAAGCGATTCATTTAAAATCAATGCATTTTAGGCATCAAAATCTATAAATTGAGCCGATTAAGTACATGTCCAATATTTCAACGAAATTCGAAATTTTTTCCACGATATAATAGGTGATTAAAGTGCTCATATCTCGGCCAATTCTTAAAATTGATCGCTTTTTTTGGCTTAATGAATTCTACGCATTGAAATCTACCAGAAAAACCAAAGATATCACAACTTTGACTACTTTCAAAAATAGGTGATTTCTTCTGGACCTATAAGGGGGTACCTTACGTAAATTCAATAAAACCGACACCGAGCATTGTCATGAAATTTGTGCTTTTCAGGCATCATAAGGGGTTATTTAAGGGTTCAAATTACAGCCAATCTTCGAATTAAGCGATTCATTTAAAATCAATGCATTTTAGGCATCAAAATCTATAAATTGAGCCGATTAAGTACATGTCCAATATTTCAACGAAATTCGAAATTTTTTCCACGATATAATAGGTGATTAAAGTGCTCATATCTCGGCCAATTCTTAAAATTGATCGCTTTTTTTGCATTAATGAATTCTACGCATTGAAATCTACCAGAAAAACCAAAGATATCACAACTTTGACTACTTTCAAAAATAGGTGATTTCTTCTGGACCTATAAGGGGGTACCTTACGTAAATTCAATAAAACCGACACCGAGCATTGTCATGAAATTTGTGTTTTCAGGCATCATAAGGGGTTATTTAAGGGTTCAAATTACAGCCAATTCTTCGAATTAAGCGATTCATTTAAAATCAATGCATTTTAGGCATCAAAATCTATAAATTGAGCCGATTAAGTACATGTCCAATATTTCAACGAAATTCGAAATTTTTTCCACGATATAATAGGTGATTAAAGTGCTCATATCTCGGCCAATTCTTAAAATTGATCGCTTTTTTTTTTAATGAATTCTACGCATTGAAATCTACCAGAAAAACCAAAGATATCACAACTTTGACTACTTTCAAAAATAGGTGATTTCTTCTGGACCTATAAGGGGGGTACCTTACGTAAATTCAATAAAACCGACACCGAGCATTGTCATGAAATTTGTGCTTTTCAGGCATCATAAGGGGTTATTTAAGGGTTCAAATTACAGCCAATTCTTCGAATTAAGCGATTCATTTAAAATCAATGCATTTTAGGCATCAAAATCTATAAATTGAGCCGATTAAGTACATGTCCAATATTTCAACGAAATTCGAAATTTTTTCCACGATATAATAGGTGATTAAAGTGCTCATATCTCGGCCAATTCTTAAAATTGATCGCTTTTTTTTTAATGAATTCTACGCATTGAAATCTACCAGAAAAACCAAAGATATCACAACTTTGACTACTTTCAAAAATAGGTGATTTCTTCTGGACCTATAAGGGGGTACCTTACGTAAATTCAATAAAACCGACACCGAGCATTGTCATGAAATTTGTGCTTTTCAGGCATCATAAGGGGTTATTTAAGGGTTCAAATTACAGCCAATTCTTCGAATTAAGCGATTCATTTAAAATCAATGCATTTTAGGCATCAAAATCTATAAATTGAGCCGATTAAGTACATGTCCAATATTTCAACGAAATTCGAAATTTTTTCCACGATATAATAGGTGATTAAAGTGCTCATATCTCGGCCAATTCTTAAAATTGATCGCTTTTTTTGGTTAATGAATTCTACGCATTGAAATCTACCAGAAAAACCAAAGATATCACAACTTTGACTACTTTCAAAAATAGGTGATTTCTTCTGGACCTATAAGGGGGGTACCTTACGTAAATTCAATAAAACCGACACCGAGCATTGTCATGAAATTTGTGCTTTTCAGGCATCATAAGGGGTTATTTAAGGGTTCAAATTACAGCCAATTCTTCGAATTAAGCGATTCATTTAAAATCAATGCATTTTAGGCATCAAAATCTATAAATTGAGCCGATTAAGTACATGTCCAATATTTCAACGAAATTCGAAATTTTTTCCACGATATAATAGGTGATTAAAGTGCTCATATCTCGGCCAATTCTTAAAATTGATCGCTTTTTTTGGTTAATGAATTCTACGCATTGAAATC
Source organism: Doryteuthis pealeii (assembly GCA_023376005.1). Classification (NCBI taxonomy): domain Eukaryota; kingdom Metazoa; phylum Mollusca; class Cephalopoda; order Myopsida; family Loliginidae; genus Doryteuthis; species Doryteuthis pealeii. The sequence continues at coordinate 10,349 of JALAJA010001940.1, read as the reverse complement.
TACCAGAAAAACCAAAGATATCACAACTTTGACTACTTTCAAAAATAGGTGATTTCTTCTGGACCTATAAGGGGGGTACCTTACGTAAATTCAATAAAACCGACACCGAGCATTGTCATGAAATTTGTGCTTTTCAGGCATCATAAGGGGTTATTTAAGGGTTCAAATTACAGCCAATTCTTCGAATTAAGCGATTCATTTAAAATCAATGCATTTTAGGCATCAAAATCTATAAATTGAGCCGATTAAGTACATGTCCAATATTTCAACGAAATTCGAAATTTTTTCCACGATATAATAGGTGATTAAAGTGCTCATATCTCGGCCAATTCTTAAAATTGATCGCTTTTTTTTTTAATGAATTCTACGCATTGAAATCTACCAGAAAAACCAAAGATATCACAACTTTGACTACTTTCAAAAATAGGTGATTTCTTCTGGACCTATAAGGGGGTACCTTACGTAAATTCAATAAAACCGACACCGAGCATTGTCATGAAATTTGTGCTTTTCAGGCATCATAAGGGGTTATTTAAGGGTTCAAATTACAGCCAATTCTTCGAATTAAGCGATTCATTTAAAATCAATGCATTTTAGGCATCAAAATCTATAAATTGAGCCGATTAAGTACATGTCCAATATTTCAACGAAATTCGAAATTTTTTCCACGATATAATAGGTGATTAAAGTGCTCATATCTCGGCCAATTCTTAAAATTGATCGCTTTTTTTGCATTAATGAATTCTACGCATTGAAATCTACCAGAAAAACCAAAGATATCACAACTTTGACTACTTTCAAAAATAGGTGATTTCTTCTGGACCTATAAGGGGGGTACCTTACGTAAATTCAATAAAACCGACACCGAGCATTGTCATGAAATTTGTGCTTTTCAGGCATCATAAGGGGTTATTTAAGGGTTCAAATTACAGCCAATTCTTCGAATTAAGCGATTCATTTAAAATCAATGCATTTTAGGCATCAAAATCTATAAATTGAGCCGATTAAGTACATGTCCAATATTTCAACGAAATTCGAAATTTTTTCCACGATATAATAGGTGATTAAAGTGCTCATATCTCGGCCAATTCTTAAAATTGATCGCTTTTTTTAATGAATTCTACGCATTGAAATCTACCAGAAAAACCAAAGATATCACAACTTTGACTACTTTCAAAAATAGGTGATTTCTTCTGGACCTATAAGGGGGGTACCTTACGTAAATTCAATAAAACCGACACCGAGCATTGTCATGAAATTTGTGCTTTTCAGGCATCATAAGGGGTTATTTAAGGGTTCAAATTACAGCCAATTCTTCGAATTAAGCGATTCATTTAAAATCAATGCATTTTAGGCATCAAAATCTATAAATTGAGCCGATTAAGTACATGTCCAATATTTCAACGAAATTCGAAATTTTTTCCACGATATAATAGGTGATTAAAGTGCTCATATCTCGGCCAATTCTTAAAATTGATCGCTTTTTTTGCATTAATGAATTCTACGCATTGAAATCTACCAGAAAAACCAAAGATATCACAACTTTGACTACTTTCAAAAATAGGTGATTTCTTCTGGACCTATAAGGGGGTACCTTACGTAAATTCAATAAAACCGACACCGAGCATTGTCATGAAATTTGTGCTTTTCAGGCATCATAAGGGGTTATTTAAGGGTTCAAATTACAGCCAATTCTTCGAATTAAGCGATTCATTTAAAATCAATGCATTTTAGGCATCAAAATCTATAAATTGAGCCGATTAAGTACATGTCCAATATTTCAACGAAATTCGAAATTTTTTCCACGATATAATAGGTGATTAAAGTGCTCATATCTCGGCCAATTCTTAAAATTGATCGCTTTTTTTGGTTAATGAATTCTACGCATTGAAATCTACCAGAAAAACCAAAGATATCACAACTTTGACTACTTTCAAAAATAGGTGATTTCTTCTGGACCTATAAGGGGGGTACCTTACGTAAATTCAATAAAACCGACACCGAGCATTGTCATGAAATTTGTGCTTTTCAGGCATCATAAGGGGTTATTTAAGGGTTCAAATTACAGCCAATCTTCGAATTAAGCGATTCATTTAAAATCAATGCATTTTAGGCATCAAAATCTATAAATTGAGCCGATTAAGTACATGTCCAATATTTCAACGAAATTCGAAATTTTTTCCACGATATAATAGGTGATTAAAGTGCTCATATCTCGGCCAATTCTTAAAATTGATCGCTTTTTTTTTAATGAATTCTACGCATTGAAATCTACCAGAAAAACCAAAGATATCACAACTTTGACTACTTTCAAAAATAGGTGATTTCTTCTGGACCTATAAGGGGGTACCTTACGTAAATTCAATAAAACCGACACCGAGCATTGTCATGAAATTTGTGCTTTTCAGGCATCATAAGGGGTTATTTAAGGGTTCAAATTACAGCCAATTCTTCGAATTAAGCGATTCATTTAAAATCAATGCATTTTAGGCATCAAAATCTATAAATTGAGCCGATTAAGTACATGTCCAATATTTCAACGAAATTCGAAATTTTTTCCACGATATAATAGGTGATTAAAGTGCTCATATCTCGGCCAATTCTTAAAATTGATCGCTTTTTTTTTTAATGAATTCTACGCATTGAAATCTACCAGAAAAACCAAAGATATCACAACTTTGACTACTTTCAAAAATAGGTGATTTCTTCTGGACCTATAAGGGGGGTACCTTACGTAAATTCAATAAAACCGACACCGAGCATTGTCATGAAATTTGTGCTTTTCAGGCATCATAAGGGGTTATTTAAGGGTTCAAATTACAGCCAATTCTTCGAATTAAGCGATTCATTTAAAATCAATGCATTTTAGGCATCAAAATCTATAAATTGAGCCGATTAAGTACATGTCCAATATTTCAACGAAATTCGAAATTTTTTCCACGATATAATAGGTGATTAAAGTGCTCATATCTCGGCCAATTCTTAAAATTGATCGCTTTTTTTTTAATGAATTCTACGCATTGAAATCTACCAGAAAAACCAAAGATATCACAACTTTGACTACTTTCAAAAATAGATTTCTTCTGGACCTATAAGGGGGTACCTTACGTAAATTCAATAAAACCGACACCGAGCATTGTCATGAAATTTGTGCTTTTCAGGCATCATAAGGGGTTATTTAAGGGTTCAAATTACAGCCAATTCTTCGAATTAAGCGATTCATTTAAAATCAATGCATTTTAGGCATCAAAATCTATAAATTGAGCCGATTAAGTACATGTCCAATATTTCAACGAAATTCGAAATTTTTTCCACGATATAATAGGTGATTAAAGTGCTCATATCTTGGCCAATTCTTAAAATTGATCGCTTTTTTTGGCTTAATGAATTCTACGCATTGAAATCTACCAGAAAAACCAAAGATATCACAACTTTGACTACTTTCAAAAATAGGTGATTTCTTCTGGACCTATAAGGGGGTACCTTACGTAAATTCAATAAAACCGACACCGAGCATTGTCATGAAATTTGTGCTTTTCAGGCATCATAAGGGGTTATTTAAGGGTTCAAATTACAGCCAATCTTCGAATTAAGCGATTCATTTAAAATCAATGCATTTTAGGCATCAAAATCTATAAATTGAGCCGATTAAGTACATGTCCAATATTTCAACGAAATTCGAAATTTTTTCCACGATATAATAGGTGATTAAAGTGCTCATATCTCGGCCAATTCTTAAAATTGATCGCTTTTTTTTTAATGAATTCTACGCATTGAAATCTACCAGAAAAACCAAAGATATCACAACTTTGACTACTTTCAAAAATAGGTGATTTCTTCTGGACCTATAAGGGGGGTACCTTACGTAAATTCAATAAAACCGACACCGAGCATTGTCATGAAATTTGTGCTTTTCAGGCATCATAAGGGGTTATTTAAGGGTTCAAATTACAGCCAATTCTTCGAATTAAGCGATTCATTTAAAATCAATGCATTTTAGGCATCAAAATCTATAAATTGAGCCGATTAAGTACATGTCCAATATTTCAACGAAATTCGAAATTTTTTCCACGATATAATAGGTGATTAAAGTGCTCATATCTCGGCCAATTCTTAAAATTGATCGCTTTTTTTGGTTTAATGAATTCTACGCATTGAAATCTACCAGAAAAACCAAAGATATCACAACTTTGACTACTTTCAAAAATAGGTGATTTCTTCTGGACCTATAAGGGGGTACCTTACGTAAATTCAATAAAACCGACACCGAGCATTGTCATGAAATTTGTGCTTTTCAGGCATCATAAGGGGTTATTTAAGGGTTCAAATTACAGCCAATTCTTCGAATTAAGCGATTCATTTAAAATCAATGCATTTTAGGCATCAAAATCTATAAATTGAGCCGATTAAGTACATGTCCAATATTTCAACGAAATTCGAAATTTTTTCCACGATATAATAGGTGATTAAAGTGCTCATATCTCGGCCAATTCTTAAAATTGATCGCTTTTTTTTTTAATGAATTCTACGCATTGAAATCTACCAGAAAAACCAAAGATATCACAACTTTGACTACTTTCAAAAATAGGTGATTTCTTCTGGACCTATAAGGGGGGTACCTTACGTAAATTCAATAAAACCGACACCGAGCATTGTCATGAAATTTGTTTTTCAGGCATCATAAGGGGTTATTTAAGGGTTCAAATTACAGCCAATTCTTCGAATTAAGCGATTCATTTAAAATCAATGCATTTTAGGCATCAAAATCTATAAATTGAGCCGATTAAGTACATGTCCAATATTTCAACGAAATTCGAAATTTTTTCCACGATATAATAGGTGATTAAAGTGCTCATATCTCCAATTCTTAAAATTGATCGCTTTTTTTTTAATGAATTCTACGCATTGAAATCTACCAGAAAAACCAAAGATATCACAACTTTGACTACTTTCAAAAATAGGTGATTTCTTCTGGACCTATAAGGGGGCCTTACGTAAATTCAATAAAACCGACACCGAGCATTGTCATGAAATTTGTGCTTTTCAGGCATCATAAGGGGTTATTTAAGGGTTCAAATTACAGCCAATCTTCGAATTAAGCGATTCATTTAAAATCAATGCATTTTAGGCATCAAAATCTATAAATTGAGCCGATTAAGTACATGTCCAATATTTCAACGAAATTCGAAATTTTTTCCACGATATAATAGGTGATTAAAGTGCTCATATCTCGGCCAATTCTTAAAATTGATCGCTTTTTTTTTTAATGAATTCTACGCATTGAAATCTACCAGAAAAACCAAAGATATCACAACTTTGACTACTTTCAAAAATAGGATTTCTTCTGGACCTATAAGGGGGTACCTTACGTAAATTCAATAAAACCGACACCGAGCATTGTCATGAAATTTGTTTTTCAGGCATCATAAGGGGTTATTTAAGGGTTCAAATTACAGCCAATTCTTCGAATTAAGCGATTCATTTAAAATCAATGCATTTTAGGCATCAAAATCTATAAATTGAGCCGATTAAGTACATGTCCAATATTTCAACGAAATTCGAAATTTTTTCCACGATATAATAGGTGATTAAAGTGCTCATATCTCGGCCAATTCTTAAAATTGATCGCTTTTTTTGCATTAATGAATTCTACGCATTGAAATCTACCAGAAAAACCAAAGATATCACAACTTTGACTACTTTCAAAAATAGGTGATTTCTTCTGGACCTATAAGGGGGGTACCTTACGTAAATTCAATAAAACCGACACCGAGCATTGTCATGAAATTTGTGCTTTTCAGGCATCATAAGGGGTTATTTAAGGGTTCAAATTACAGCCAATTCTTCGAATTAAGCGATTCATTTAAAATCAATGCATTTTAGGCATCAAAATCTATAAATTGAGCCGATTAAGTACATGTCCAATATTTCAACGAAATTCGAAATTTTTTCCACGATATAATAGGTGATTAAAGTGCTCATATCTCGGCCAATTCTTAAAATTGATCGCTTTTTTTGGCATTAATGAATTCTACGCATTGAAATCTACCAGAAAAACCAAAGATATCACAACTTTGACTACTTTCAAAAATAGGTGATTTCTTCTGGACCTATAAGGGGGTACCTTACGTAAATTCAATAAAACCGACACCGAGCATTGTCATGAAATTTGTTTTTCAGGCATCATAAGGGGTTATTTAAGGGTTCAAATTACAGCCAATTCTTCGAATTAAGCGATTCATTTAAAATCAATGCATTTTAGGCATCAAAATCTATAAATTGAGCCGATTAAGTACATGTCCAATATTTCAACGAAATTCGAAATTTTTTCCACGATATAATAGGTGATTAAAGTGCTCATATCTCGGCCAATTCTTAAAATTGATCGCTTTTTTTGCATTAATGAATTCTACGCATTGAAATCTACCAGAAAAACCAAAGATATCACAACTTTGACTACTTTCAAAAATAGGTGATTTCTTCTGGACCTATAAGGGGGGTACCTTACGTAAATTCAATAAAACCGACACCGAGCATTGTCATGAAATTTGTGCTTTTCAGGCATCATAAGGGGTTATTTAAGGGTTCAAATTACAGCCAATTCTTCGAATTAAGCGATTCATTTAAAATCAATGCATTTTAGGCATCAAAATCTATAAATTGAGCCGATTAAGTACATGTCCAATATTTCAACGAAATTCGAAATTTTTTCCACGATATAATAGGTGATTAAAGTGCTCATATCTCGGCCAATTCTTAAAATTGATCGCTTTTTTTGCATTAATGAATTCTACGCATTGAAATCTACCAGAAAAACCAAAGATATCACAACTTTGACTACTTTCAAAAATAGGTGATTTCTTCTGGACCTATAAGGGGGGTACCTTACGTAAATTCAATAAAACCGACACCGAGCATTGTCATGAAATTTGTGCTTTTCAGGCATCATAAGGGGTTATTTAAGGGTTCAAATTACAGCCAATTCTTCGAATTAAGCGATTCATTTAAAATCAATGCATTTTAGGCATCAAAATCTATAAATTGAGCCGATTAAGTACATGTCCAATATTTCAACGAAATTCGAAATTTTTTCCACGATATAATAGGTGATTAAAGTGCTCATATCTCGGCCAATTCTTAAAATTGATCGCTTTTTTTTTTAATGAATTCTACGCATTGAAATCTACCAGAAAAACCAAAGATATCACAACTTTGACTACTTTCAAAAATAGGTGATTTCTTCTGGACCTATAAGGGGGTACCTTACGTAAATTCAATAAAACCGACACCGAGCATTGTCATGAAATTTGTGCTTTTCAGGCATCATAAGGGGTTATTTAAGGGTTCAAATTACAGCCAATTCTTCGAATTAAGCGATTCATTTAAAATCAATGCATTTTAGGCATCAAAATCTATAAATTGAGCCGATTAAGTACATGTCCAATATTTCAACGAAATTCGAAATTTTTTCCACGATATAATAGGTGATTAAAGTGCTCATATCTCGGCCAATTCTTAAAATTGATCGCTTTTTTTTTTAATGAATTCTACGCATTGAAATCTACCAGAAAAACCAAAGATATCACAACTTTGACTACTTTCAAAAATAGGTGATTTCTTCTGGACCTATAAGGGGGTACCTTACGTAAATTCAATAAAACCGACACCGAGCATTGTCATGAAATTTGTGCTTTTCAGGCATCATAAGGGGTTATTTAAGGGTTCAAATTACAGCCAATTCTTCGAATTAAGCGATTCATTTAAAATCAATGCATTTTAGGCATCAAAATCTATAAATTGAGCCGATTAAGTACATGTCCAATATTTCAACGAAATTCGAAATTTTTTCCACGATATAATAGGTGATTAAAGTGCTCATATCTCGGCCAATTCTTAAAATTGATCGCTTTTTTTGCATTAATGAATTCTACGCATTGAAATCTACCAGAAAAACCAAAGATATCACAACTTTGACTACTTTCAAAAATAGGTGATTTCTTCTGGACCTATAAGGGGGGTACCTTACGTAAATTCAATAAAACCGACACCGAGCATTGTCATGAAATTTGTGCTTTTCAGGCATCATAAGGGGTTATTTAAGGGTTCAAATTACAGCCAATTCTTCGAATTAAGCGATTCATTTAAAATCAATGCATTTTAGGCATCAAAATCTATAAATTGAGCCGATTAAGTACATGTCCAATATTTCAACGAAATTCGAAATTTTTTCCACGATATAATAGGTGATTAAAGTGCTCATATCTCGGCCAATTCTTAAAATTGATCGCTTTTTTTGGCATTAATGAATTCTACGCATTGAAATCTACCAGAAAAACCAAAGATATCACAACTTTGACTACTTTCAAAAATAGGTGATTTCTTCTGGACCTATAAGGGGGGTACCTTACGTAAATTCAATAAAACCGACACCGAGCATTGTCATGAAATTTGTGCTTTTCAGGCATCATAAGGGGTTATTTAAGGGTTCAAATTACAGCCAATTCTTCGAATTAAGCGATTCATTTAAAATCAATGCATTTTAGGCATCAAAATCTATAAATTGAGCCGATTAAGTACATGTCCAATATTTCAACGAAATTCGAAATTTTTTCCACGATATAATAGGTGATTAAAGTGCTCATATCTCGGCCAATTCTTAAAATTGATCGCTTTTTTTTTTAATGAATTCTACGCATTGAAATCTACCAGAAAAACCAAAGATATCACAACTTTGACTACTTTCAAAAATAGGTGATTTCTTCTGGACCTATAAGGGGGGTACCTTACGTAAATTCAATAAAACCGACACCGAGCATTGTCATGAAATTTGTGCTTTTCAGGCATCATAAGGGGTTATTTAAGGGTTCAAATTACAGCCAATTCTTCGAATTAAGCGATTCATTTAAAATCAATGCATTTTAGGCATCAAAATCTATAAATTGAGCCGATTAAGTACATGTCCAATATTTCAACGAAATTCGAAATTTTTTCCACGATATAATAGGTGATTAAAGTGCTCATATCTCGGCCAATTCTTAAAATTGATCGCTTTTTTTGCATTAATGAATTCTACGCATTGAAATCTACCAGAAAAACCAAAGATATCACAACTTTGACTACTTTCAAAAATAGGTGATTTCTTCTGGACCTATAAGGGGGGTACCTTACGTAAATTCAATAAAACCGACACCGAGCATTGTCATGAAATTTGTGCTTTTCAGGCATCATAAGGGGTTATTTAAGGGTTCAAATTACAGCCAATTCTTCGAATTAAGCGATTCATTTAAAATCAATGCATTTTAGGCATCAAAATCTATAAATTGAGCCGATTAAGTACATGTCCAATATTTCAACGAAATTCGAAATTTTTTCCACGATATAATAGGTGATTAAAGTGCTCATATCTCGGCCAATTCTTAAAATTGATCGCTTTTTTTGCATTAATGAATTCTACGCATTGAAATCTACCAGAAAAACCAAAGATATCACAACTTTGACTACTTTCAAAAATAGGTGATTTCTTCTGGACCTATAAGGGGGGTACCTTACGTAAATTCAATAAAACCGACACCGAGCATTGTCATGAAATTTGTTTTCAGGCATCATAAGGGGTTATTTAAGGGTTCAAATTACAGCCAATTCTTCGAATTAAGCGATTCATTTAAAATCAATGCATTTTAGGCATCAAAATCTATAAATTGAGCCGATTAAGTACATGTCCAATATTTCAACGAAATTCGAAATTTTTTCCACGATATAATAGGTGATTAAAGTGCTCATATCTCGGCCAATTCTTAAAATTGATCGCTTTTTTTGGCATTAATGAATTCTACGCATTGAAATCTACCAGAAAAACCAAAGATATCACAACTTTGACTACTTTCAAAAATAGGTGATTTCTTCTGGACCTATAAGGGGGGTACCTTACGTAAATTCAATAAAACCGACACCGAGCATTGTCATGAAATTTGTGCTTTTCAGGCATCATAAGGGGTTATTTAAGGGTTCAAATTACAGCCAATCTTCGAATTAAGCGATTCATTTAAAATCAATGCATTTTAGGCATCAAAATCTATAAATTGAGCCGATTAAGTACATGTCCAATATTTCAACGAAATTCGAAATTTTTTCCACGATATAATAGGTGATTAAAGTGCTCATATCTCGGCCAATTCTTAAAATTGATCGCTTTTTTTGGTTAATGAATTCTACGCATTGAAATCTACCAGAAAAACCAAAGATATCACAACTTTGACTACTTTCAAAAATAGGTGATTCAAAATGAATGCATTGAAATCTACCAGAAAAACCAAAGATATCACAACTTTGACTACTTTCAAAAATAGGTG